>JBBPBO010001985.1:72899159-73116127 GCA_037974295.1 Cicer cuneatum | reverse complement strand
GTTTTAAATAATAAAATTATATTTATTTATTTTTAATATTTATTTTTAATTTAGAATATTTTAAAGGATTGTTAGTTAATTTAAATTTTAAAAATAAATGCAATTTTTTCTATTTACATATAATATTATTATTATATTATTATTATTTTTAGATCTTTATTGTTTTGTCTAACCAATAAAATAAAATTATTTGGTTACTCATTATTTTTAAAAAGTTTTAAATTTTTTATTTTGGTAGCTGAAATAAAATATTTGAAATATTAAATATATTTATATTTTTTAGTTTATTTTTTTAATTTATAATATTTTAAAGTATTGTAAGTTAATTTAAATTTTAAAAATAAATGCAATTTGCTATAAGTGCATTTTTTTCTAATTAGATATATTATTGTTATTATTATTATATCGTTTTTTTATCTATTAAATTAAATTATTTGGTTACTCATAAATTAGGTGGGAATAGGTCAGACCAGACTTTGGAAAACCTGACATAGGATTAATTTTTTAGGCCTATCACAGGCTTTTTTTCCGGTCTGACTGACCTTTTTAAAAGTATGGCATGGTCTGAAGCCAATTTAAAGTTTTATTCACATTAAAACATTTAAATGTTATATTTTATATTTTTTTAAATAGGCTAAATTAGGCATTTATATATAAGGAAAACTAATAAAATTATAATCAAATCTAATATAATATTAAAATAGCCTAATATATAGGCTTTAAAATAGGAAACAATAATATTAATAAAAAATAATAATAAATAACATTAATAATATATATATATATATATATATATATATATATATATATATATATATATATATATATATATATATATATATATATATAGAGGTGGGCCTGTCAGGCCAAATTGGGTTTTATATAAGGCTGAGTCTGACCTTTAAATAAGTAGACTTTAAAAATAGTTTGAACATATCCTTCATATTAAACAGGGCAGACCATAAGTAAGTCAGACCATAGGCCCATAACGGACGGCCTAGCCTATTCCCATCCGTACTCAAAATTTCAAAAAGTTTGAAATTGTTTATTTCGATAGTTGCAATAAAATATTTTAAATATAAAATTATTTTATTTATTTTAGTATTTTATTTAATTTATAATATTTTAAAGTATTGTAAGTTAATTTGAATTTTAAAAATAAATTCAATTTTTTATAAGAATATTTTTTCTATTTATATATAATATATCATTATTATTATTATATAGGCTAAATAGCACATGTGGTCTCTTAACTTAATTTCAGTTAACGTTTTAGTCATTTATCTTTTTTTTCTTCCTGATTTGGTCCTTTATTTTAATTTTAAGTGACAATTTGATCTTTTATGTTTTAAAATGTCATCAATATTATCTTTTTTGTTTTTACAAAAATTTAAAAAACTCATCAAAATTTTCAACCAAGACCCATAAAATTAATTATATTCTTTAATATAATACAAATTTCATCAAATTCGTAACTCAAATCTTCAAATAAACTCATACAAAAATTTCATCAAATTTCATTCTTTATTTGATGTTGTTGGAGATGGAAATATGAGTTTATTTGAATATTTGAGTTTCGAATTTGATGAAATTTGTATTATATTGAAGAATATAATTAATTTTATGGGTTTTGGTTGAAAATTTTGATGAATTTTTTGAATTTTTGTAAAAAAAAAAGGATAACATTGTTGACATTTTAAAACATAAAAGATCAAATTGTCACTTAAAATTAAAATAAATGACCAAATCGGGAAAAAAAAGAAGAAGATAAAAGACTAAAATGTTAACTAAAATTAAGTTAAGAGACCTAGAGTGCTATTTAGTCTATTATATATTTATATTTTTATCTAACAAATAAATAAACTTATTTAGTTACTCATAATTTTTAAAACGTTTGAAATTGTTTATTTTTTAACTCTATATAACCCCTACACCACTACTAACTCCCTTCACAAATCACCTTAGCAACACGCTCAATAAATTCTTGTAGCACTGTTTCACTTTTGGGTCAAACATGCAAGTGCTTATCACTTTAATTTTGGTTATTGGTTTTGTTTCACCTTGCTTATGTACGAGGTGGAATCTAGTTGGAAAAAACAATAATATATATAATGTGATGCAATATGGTGCTCGTGGTGATGGCAAATCAGACGATTCACAAGTATATATATGTTTTTAATTAGTCCTCTCTCGTCCTTTTAATGTTAATATCTATATATATACTTCATGAGAAACATTAAACTTTAATATTGATATTTTGAATTGATTGTAGGCATTTTTAATGGCGTGGAATAGTGTGTGTGGAGCACAAGGGGAAGCAACACTAGTTATACCACCAAAGCTATCATTCTTAGTGAACAATTTAATATTTACAGGTCCTTGCAAGGCCACAAGTATTACCATTCAGGTATATACATATATATAGCTATAGCTAATTAACATCCAACATACATATGCTATCAAAATTCTTGTAAGAGATTCGTGCATTCTCATCAGTTCAATTTATTAGTTGAAACGTATTTAGTGAATTAAATTATAAGTTAAATATTAAACTTAAATGCATTTTGGTTTATTTATTTTGTCCAAAATAAATTTATAGTCTCTTGATTTTTAAAATCGGTTTTTTAGTCCATGTAATAATTAATTATTGAGTTTTTTTGGTCCTCTCATTAATAACGTTATATTTAAATGACATTTGTGAGTTTGATAGATATTTTTCATGTTATTATTGTTGTAATTAATTTTATTTATATATTAAAAATTATTTCATTTATATATTAAAATATTTAAACTTCAAATTTTAAAATATTTAAAATTTTTTTATTTAACCTTTTTGTAATATTTTAAAATTGTTTATATTAAATAACTAAAGTTTTATTTATTACATTTTTAATATTATTTAAAATATTTATAAATTAAAATATTTAAAATAAAATTTTAAATATTAAATAAATTTTATTTATTAAATAAATTTTATTTATTTATAAATTAAAATATTTAAAATTAAAATTTTAAATTTTAAATATTAAAATTTTAAATATTTAATATTAAATAAATTTTAAATATTAAATAAATATTAAAAATTCATTGTCATTAAATATTTTCAAAATTTTCCAAAAATCCAAATGTTTGAGAATATTTAAAACAAATAAATATTTTTTATGCAGAAGATTTAAAAATAGTATCAAATACTATTTTGTTGTCGTAATAAAGAATTATTATACATACCAACAACATGGTGTGAGGTACGTATTTATTATATTGTAGCTTGAAGGGAACATAATTGCACCTCCTAAGGAAGCCTTCCATGACGGGTCATATTGGATTAGGATTCAATATGTGAATCGTCTCACAATTGATGGTCGTGGCAGTGGAATTACTGATGGCTATGGTTCTACTTGGTGGCGATGCATTAGTTGCTCTCGACCAGTGGTATGATTATTTTTGTGCTAATAAATTAATTTGTTTATATATTGACATTGAATAAATAATTAAATAAATTATTATTGTTTAAATATTTATTATTTGATAACTTTTAAAAGTATACTAGTTCTAAGCTAACAATGCACACATATTTGAGTTACGAGTATGACTTCATCTAGAGAAGTAAAAATATTCAATAATATTGTAATAAAGTCTAAGATAATTTTTTCAAATTATTTTACAAAAAAAAGTACTTTTAAAATATTTTTGTTTCCAGTTATAAAATTAATAAGAATCATAAAAAATCTATGAAATTAAATTAAAATGAAAACTAGTTTGAGTTGCTTATGAGAAATAATATAATTAATTATAATCGTCGGATACATAGTAAAAATGTTAAAGAAAATTATTTTTATTATTAATTCCAAAATAAATAATTAGTTTTACATTATATAAAAACCCTTAAAAATTTATATATTTTTATCCAATTGTTTTTATAATCTCAAATATTCTACTCTAGTCCGAAAATATAGATTTTAATCATTTTCATGTTGATGTTTTTACAGGCCTTAAGTTTCCATGCTTGCAACAATCTTAGTGTTTCTAACCTGAGTGTGAGTAATAGCGCACGAGCTCATATATCCATCGATGGTTGCAATGATGCAACATTCTCCCATTTATTAGTCACAGCTCCAGCTACTAGTCCCAATACTGATGGCTTTGACATTTCTTCTTCTAAAAATATTTTGATACAAGATTCTACTATTAGTACAGGTAATAAATTTCATTTTAATATTATAGTTTATGTTTTAATTTTAGTATTTAAAAATGAGTTTAATATATGGATTAGGTTTCTATAAAGTCAACAACTTTGGATAATAGAGTGAGTAATATTAATTATTGATAAATAAATTATTGGTTAATATTATATATACATGTATGGTCAATCATAACTAATTATAATATTAATCGTTGATTTGTTGATTTTACTAAGTTATCACTTTAGAGAAGTTCAATCCTTAATATATATATTCCATGTGTCTTTATTTATAATCAAAAGTGTGAGTAAAAAAAATTAATGTATTTAAATCAAACACTCGTTAACCAATTTTTGCTTTTTATTTAAAATTTAGAACAAATATATTTGTGCTTTTTTTGGCATAGGACCAAATACATTGATGTATTTACTAACAAATGAATACTTAAACCTTTTTGGCCTTTGCTTATAAATAAATATATGGTTTTATAGCAAATGATCATACTCTTAAAATAATTATTCTGTATACATATATATGCAATTTTAATATGAGTTCTTTATTCATACCAGGTGATGATTGCATTGCAGTCAACGGTGGCTCCTTATACATCAATGTTACTCGTCTTGTATGCGGACTAGGCCATGGGTTAAGGTTATTTTATATAATTTGAATTTTAATTTTTTAAAACTTAATTGAATTGTAGTTTTATATATGAACTTGTTGAACTAATCAAATGATTAATAAACTTTAATTAATTAAAAATAAATCGATCGGGAGAATTTAAATTTAAACTTTACAATTAAGAGTTGAAACTTTGAAAGTGATATATCACGGTCACACTTTGCTATGAAAAGTGAAAATTAATTATAACACTTTGTTTTTATTATGTTTTTTTGCGGTACATTCATACTTGTTATTTCTATATATATTTGAGTTTGAGTATGACAAATTATAATGAAAAAGTGTGAATTAATCAGCATTGGCAGCCTTGGTAAAGATGGTTCTCATGAGACAGTTGAAGAGGTTCATGTACATAATTGCAGTTTTATTGGAACCACAAATGGAGCAAGAATTAAGACATTTCCGGTGAGTAAAAAGTTATTATATATTATATTTATAAATCTACTGTACTAATTATGTACCTTATTTTTCCACTTTTTTTTTACTCAAATCATATGATTTTGTAAATAGACATTAGTAATACATATGATTTTATTTACATACATCAACAAATATTGACTCATAGATATAAAGTAGTAAGAAGAAAACATAAAATAAAATATTCATAAAAAGGAATAATTTGATCTAGCTTTAAAACTCTTGCAAAATAATTTCAAAAACCTACTCCATTTGTTTTTTTTTTATGTGTCATTATTTTTGCATATTTTTTATTCTTTTTATTTTATGGAAACTAAAATTAAAAAACTACTTTTTCCCAAATAATTTGAAGGGTGGATCAGGTTATGCAAGGAAGATTACTTTTGAACAAATTCAGCTTACAAATGTTAGCAATCCAATAATTATAGACCAACACTATGGTGTTACAGATGCAACGGTATACATTTGTTTCTCTCTCTATTATATATATATATATATATATGTATATACATATATATATATTGTTATTTCAACTGTATGTGTTTTCATGTTTATTTATAATTACATCTATAATATATAATTATTGTATTTATGTTTCGAATTTTGTGGAAATTATTATAGGATTCAGCTGTGCTGGTGAGTGAAGTAACATATCGTGGATTTAATGGAACATCAGCTAGTGACATTGCTATTAAATTTGACTGCAGTTCATTGGGTTGTTTCAATATGGTATTGGATCAAATTAACATTGTCTCTTCTCAAACGGGAAAGAAGGTCGATGCTTTTTGCCAAAATTTTCATGGAACAATTGAATCCACTACTCCAAGTGTCTTATGCACATAAAAAATTGATTGAATCAATAATATGTTATCTACCACAATGTGTTAAAAAGCGATGTGATATTAAAATGGTTATCCATCAAAATTTAGAACTTTGTAACTTAAGATGAGTTAAATATGAATTTTTCAAATGTCATAAATTCAAGATAAAAGTAACGAAATTATGAATTTAGAAATTAAATTTTGAATTAAATTTTTGTGGAGAAACTTTTTATAATATTATAAACATGTCTATAAAAAATCATTGAAAAATATATGTTAACATTCTAATAAGGACTAAAAACGTTTGCCTAATAGTTTTTTATGGACTACAAAAGTGTTAATTTTATTTATTGGGACTAAAAACAAAATTTCAAAATTTTATAACAACTAAAAACTTATTTAACCATTAAAATATAGTTTTTATTATTATTTTCTCCTTAAGCTTTTTAATTAATGAATCAACTTTTAATTTTAATTAGAATAGTGCTATTTGATACGAATGATTTGCACAAGAAAGGAAGGAAGACACAAAAATAAGGTTTTAGACCAATAAGCAATTGACTGACCATACATAGGAGATTGAGTAGTTATAATTTATAAGTGTTAGATGTTACCACATATTATTCTTCTCTTTCATATAAACATCCCTCGTAACAATGAATATTTCCATTTTAATTGTTAGTTAATATCACACATTAGTAGGTTTATAAGGAGGAGCATTGACCTTTGAGAGGAGAGAACGCAATTTCTTCATTTATGAATCCCATTATTTTACTCTATAGTTTTTCATCGTAAGTTCAATTTGAATGAAACTAAAATTAAAATGACTATGTGAATAATTATAAAGTGTTTGAGTTGGACCGATTGAAAGACGGTGAGTGAGAGGAACACCTGCTTAGTTGAGTTTAGATAAAACGGTCAAGATAAGGACTTTTATCTTATAAGTTAGAGCTGAGTGTTGAATTGATGTTTATATGCGGTTTAAAATTTATGTGGTGCAATGTTTGATTGAACAAATTCCTTCTCATGAATTATGAATATACGATGGTTTACTATTTTATTCTTAATTTTTGTGTACACCCACGTCTAAATTAATATGTTGATGATTTTCTTGCTATTTTATTGATTGGATGTTTATATTTTGTTTAGGCTCGTGTGAGTTATAATTTCAGTGCAGAAGATTCATGTTATATTGTCTCATTCTATGTATCTTTTGAATAATTGATTAATTGATGAGAATAACGAGAAAATCTCATTCTAAATGTCAATACGTACATCAATGAAATTTCTAGTAAGAGATTAATTCATGAAAATATATTATGTAACAATGGTTACTATTTAAAAAACTTTAAGTCTCACATGATAAGAGATAGAGTTCTTCAATAATTTATAATTAATAAGAGATACTTCTCACTTTACAAGTCGATTTTGTAAGGATAAATTATGTTCAACATAAAATTTAAGATGCTATCATATCATACTCGATCGAGGCAACCCACCTATTATATACACATATCAATACATGATGTTTAATTTATAAAGTTAATTAATTTTTATGCCGAGGAATAATCATGATTAATAAAATAAATAATAGTTAATGGTTATAAAATTGTGGAAACCAATTTATAGATGTTTAATAATATGAAATTTGATGAGGATTTAATTTGTTTAATTTGATGAGAAAAATGATTTTTGTTATACATAGTAATATATGGATACTTGTTCGTTCTGGTTGGTAAGAAAGTGAAAATAATAAAAAAAAATTACAAAGGTTTGGAATTGTTTTTTATTTCATCCTCACTCTCATGGTTTTCAATAAATTTTGACATTATTCTTTGACGAACCTTTAATAAATGGACAAAACATGGTTCTTGTATTTTTTTTTAAAAATTGCTTTGTACTAATTAAATAGCATCACTCTTGTGCAAACCGGTTACGTGTATTTTATTAATATGATTATCATTGATTGTTGATATATTTATTAATGATGGATGTGTGCTTGTTATTTTGATTTATTTGTTTGAGTTTTCAATGGGATCACTCTTTCAGGTTGTTGATGATAACTAGGCTTGGAAGCCCGATCCCAAAGGTGTTTACTCTGTAAGGTCTGCTTATTCTTTGCTTGTTGATATCCTCAAGGGCGTTGAAGAGTTCAAAGATTTGGAAGAGTTTGACCCTTTTAAAGGTTACTATCTTTTCTTGGCCGTTATTTTAGAATAAAATTTCGACACGTCAGAATCTTTTTAGACGAAGGGTCATTGTTGACCCAAGCACTACGTCATGTGTGTTTTGTGGAGGTTCGACTGAATTGACAAATCATTTGTTTGTTACTTGTGAGTTTGTATCTCAGGTGTGATATTGGATCTTCCGATGGTTAGGGTGAGATTTGGTTTTGCCTTCAGACCTAGGTTGTCTGTTTGATGTGGTTGGGGCTCTTAGGGAGGAGACTAGGAGTAGACTAAGTTTGAGTTTGGTCTAGCATTTGGTTGTGTGGTTTGTATGGAAGACCCATAACGAATCTATCTTCTCAAATAAGATGATGATTGTTGATCAATTAATGGAAAAGACCAAATTTTTTGCATGGAAATGGTTCTTGGGTAAGACCTCCAACTTTTCTTGTAACTTCTATGAGTGGGGGTGGAGCATGTCTAACGCATGAGTCGATAGAGACTGATGGAGCTACCTGAGATAGATCGAGTGGTGCTTGGTTTGTGGATTGCCTGATTGGTGTTTCATTGTAGGTCAGTTCTTGTTCGCTTTCTAGATGTTTGGTTTTTTTAGATGTCCCTATAGTTGTTTGGGCTGTTTTTGTTTCCTTTCTTTTTCTTTTGTTTCATTTTTCAGTACTCCTTATACTATCTGTAGTCTCTGACATTTATTATATATATATATATATATATATATTTTGTGCTTTAAAAAAAAAATTTGGTGCAAATTTGGTTTTAGTTGTAAAGTTTGACTTTGACTTAGTTTGTTGCTTGTGATCCACATTAATTTCAATTTTGCAGGTGTTCAAAATGTTTTCGATGAGATATTTAATTTGACCAAATTTTTGCTTAATAATATTCTACATACCAAATGAGTCATCTTGATCTAGTGTTTGAGATGTACAATTGAATGAGCTTGGTAATAGAAATCATGATCAAGCCCAAGAGAGAGATTAGGCCTTGGAGTTATTTAGGAGAATTCCTAAGTGGAGTTGAGGTAACACTTTATGGTCGAGGGCTACTTAGACATTGGAGTCCTCAACCCCCCGTTCCTTAGAATTACCTAAGTGGCATGAGTTTTAGTTTATTTTATCTTTTGTATTTCCTTTTCTTCTTGTTTGTTTTTATTTTCTTTAGGCAAAATATATTCCGAGGTCTTTTATGTTTTCAAAAAATAATAGTTGGGTGGTTTATCTTCTGTAACACGTATGTTATTAAATTTAGCTTAGTTTCCACTTAAGTTATTTAAATTTGTACTTTCCCGATTTAGTATTTTAAGTTATATCATGTTTACATCGTTAGTCATTTGTTTCACTTTTAAACAATGACTAGTGCAATTGAAAATATCTTATCATTAAAAACTCTACCAAATGTTACAATAATAAGTCATTTGTACCAGTCCTTTAGAAAACAATCATCAAACCTTATAAACGATCTATATTTCTTGATTTTTCTTCAATCAATTAAACACATATATAGTTTCTAAAAACATGGTAATACATAATCAATATCATTAATTTCATTCACTTATAAAGTAACATAGATAGTCAACTCACTGCACTATTTGGATTAGATCTTAATAGTAATTCAAAAAAAATAGTCAGACTTAATAGACTACATGCGTAATTTAATGTGCAGCCATAACGACCCAAATGTTCTCTTTGCAGGGAGAAAATTAATCTTGCAATACAAAACCGTTTGTCTATACAATATCTTAACATTTAAGATTCACGATGGTAAAAAAGAGGCTAAATAGTACCCGTGATCCCTTAACTTAATTTCAGTTAACGTTTTAGTCCTTTATCTTTTTTTTTCTTCCCGATTTGGTCCTTTATTTTAATTTTAAGTGACAATTTGATCTTTTATGTTTTAAAATGTCAACAATATTATCCTTTTTTTTACAATAAATTAAAAAATTCATCAAAATTTTCAACCAAAACCCATAAAATTAATTATATTCTTTAATATAATACAAATTTTATCAAATTCATAACTCAAATCTTCAAATAAACTCATATTTTCATTTTTTATTTGATGTTGTTAGAGATGAAATTTTAAAAATCAAATAAAGAATAAAAATATGAGTTTATTTGAATATTTGAGTTACGAATTTGATGAAATTTGTATTATATTAAAGAATATAATTAATTTTATGGGTTTTGGTTGAAAATTTTGATGAATTTTTTGAATTTTTGTAAAAAAAAAAAGATAATATTGTTAACATTTTAAAACATAAAAGATTAAATTGTCACTTAAAATTAAAATAAAGGACCAAATCGGAAAAAAAAAAGATAAATGACTAAAACGTTAACTGAAATTAAGTTAAGGGACCACAGGTGCTATTTAGCCTAAAAAATAAATAAAACTGTCTATTCTTTTTCATCTATAGTGGGGTGATTTAGGATAGTTTTTGGATCCAAAATCACTACTCAAAGTCGTTTTCTTCATTCATTTAATTTAAACAAGTGGATACCACACAAATTTAGATTTTCATTTAATTTTTTTCTTATGTGATTTAGTCGTCATTTAAGTGAGGTAATTTTTTTGTTCTTGTGCATATTGGTGCGATGCTCGTTTGATTCAGATTGATAGAGCTTTGATCAATTACTGGTTTCAATTAATGACTTTGGTGTCATTAACATTACGTATTCAAATGCATATGTATTACATACACTTGTATTATTAATAGAAATATTATGAGTTTGTTTGCAGATTTATCATTTGACTCACTCAGGGATTATGTATTGTAACATTTGTCACAATCATACTTGTATTAATTCGCGTGACAAAAAATTAGTCTTCTTTATAAAACCACATCTCAATTTTTAGTTTTTTAATAGAAAACAATAGGCCTCATAGTGTTTTAGCTCCCTAAATGGGTTTGATCGACAATTATTATAAGATTTGGAACAATTTATTCCATACCTCTACAATTGTACTTATACCCCACAAATTTTTAAAAACATCAAATATACCCTTGATTTCTTTTTATTATTTTACCAATTCAAATTAACTTTTTTTTTTACCTTCTAAAGTTTTCTGGGTTAGAAAAAAAAAGATTTATGGTAGTTACCGGCAAACTTTTTTCAAGTTTTCCGGTACATAAGGTTCTACCAGAAAACTTTAGTTTTCCGGTAAGAAGCGCAAAATTAACACTACCGAAAAATTTGTGAATTTTTCTGTAACTATCGGAACCTTCCTCACAAGTTTTCCGGTAGTGTTCCAATTTTTATTTTAAATTTTTGAAAAACTTTTTCTAAGATTTCTGGTAGTGTTGTAATTGTTTTTTAATTTTTTTTTTAAACTACCGGAAAACTTGAAAAAAGATTTTTTTTCAAGTTTTCCGGTAAAGAAGCGTAAAATTAACACTACTGGAAAACTTGTGAGTAAGTTTTTCGGTAACTACCGGAAACCTTCCTCACAAGTTTTCCAATACTGTTTCAATTTTTTTTTTCATTTTTTTTAAATTTATTTTAATTTTTTTTTAACTATCGAAAAACTTGAAAAATGATTTTCGAAAAAGAAATGAACTACTAGAAATCTTTTTTCAAGTTTTTTGGTATTGGAAAACATTTTTTCAAGTTTTTCGGAATAGATATAAACTACTAGAAAATTTGAAAAAAGATTTCCAGAAGACACATGAACTACCTGAAAACTTGAATGAAGTTTTTCAAAATTCACTCATTTTTTTCTAGAAATGTTAAATGATGGAATGATAAATTTTTTTAGATTTTATGTTTTATACGAGAATAAAAATGCCATTTCCTTACATTTATGGGGATAAAAGTAAAATGTGGAGAGTATAAAATAAAATTTTCAAAAATTTGTCATAGCACTTAAATGATACACCTATTACAAATAGGGGTATTGTAATGGGGTTTAGATTAGTTTTTAAATAAAAATCATCCGTCCAAATTTACCTGGTTGGTTTTGGATGGGATATTTAAAAAAAAATCAATCTAATTTAATTATAAGCGGTTTATTTTGAATAAATATTTAGATTTCCAAATATAATTGTAAAAAATACATTTATATTAAGGATTTAATTTATATACACTTACTATTAAAAAAATTTATTTTAACTATTATGTTTTGTTCGGTGTAGCGTCGGTCTAACCAATATTAATTTACTAAATTTATTTTTTTAGTTTTATTGATAATTTGCGTTGACATAAACGCTAATTTATTTTTTTAGTTTAGTTTAATAGTTAGATTGGATAGGGCGATGTGATTTTTTAAAATTAAACTCTTTAATATTATTAAAAAAATTAAACTCTCTTAAACCTTCAATGACGTCACCATCACTAAGTCTCACATCCTCCCTCAATGCCTTCACCCACTCTCAACTCTGAATTTTCTTCGTTTCCGTCTTTGAACATTCTAGAAGCCCCATGAATCTTCCCACACTCATGATGGAGCAAACCCGCTCTTATCAAGAATATGCCTCCTCAACTCCGAACCAGAAGAAAAACAACACAAAACCCGAAACCGCTCGAGGTAGAAGAGGTAGACCAGCAAGAAATCGCAATCACAACACGATCGCTTTAGCGCGTGATCATGAAATCATCGATAACCGTCTTGTTCTAAACGATAACAACGAAACGAACCGAGTAGTAGTTGTAGAAGAAGAAGAGGAGGAACGTCACACGCCTCAGGTTAGGGTTTCGAGAGATATTAAGAAGCAAGATATTACGGATGATGACTGTGATAGCGGTGGTCGGAGTGCTGATAAAGCTCCGGCAGCCAATGATGAAGGAACTACACCTCCATTCCCGAAAAAGTAATTTTTTTTTTCTATTTCAATTAACAGATTTTTGCATGATAATTTTTTAATATTTTTTGTGAGATTTTGTAAATTAAAATGTGTTTTTTTAACAGGTGCAGGTAGGTGGTTCACCGTTGTACAGAGTAAATAGGAAGCTTGGGAAGGGAGGGTTTGGACAAGTTTATGTCGGTCGGCGTGTGGAATCCGGAGCCGGAGCTCCCGAGGTATGAGAACATTAGTGTGTGTGATGGTAACTTCTATTATAGTCTTATAGATGTGACTTTCAAATTATGATAAAAATGGATCATTGATGTCGGTGTTTCATTGGTAGACAGTGTTGCCAAATAACTGCTGTAGCGCCAGAAATTTGAACAAACCCTTATTTTTTGTGAAGCTCAGCCACTCTGAACCCTAGCTCTCGAACCCATGGTGAACCCTCTTGAACCCATGGTGAACCCTCGCCGTGAAGCTCTGCCTTTATTTTAAAGTTCGATTAAAATCGAATGGTTGACGCTGTGCTTACGGTGGGTCGCTGCTGACCACAGCAAAGAGCAGGTATATATGTGTCGTGCAATTAACCCCTCCATAGACCCTAAACAAAACAAAAGCGACCAACACACTCCGATGTAAGCTAAAATCCCTTTTTTCTTCTGCAGTTAACCTCCATTTAATCCAGGTTCCATTATCGCTTCATTTTTCTTTCTGTTTATTTAATAGTAAATCTTTAGAAAGTTATAGAATCCATTCCTTGTGATTTATTTTCATTATAGAATAAGCCTGGAACTTTTAGGTTATATTAGTTTCTTTGCATGTGAGAACTAAAATTATTTTCTATTAGGAATATAAAACGAGACTTACTGTTCAGTGTTTACCATAACTTTACTGTTCTTTTTTTGTAGTTAGTATGGTATTTTAATTGTAGCTTTGCATAATTTCATATATGATTTTGTAATCTATGGCTTTTCTACTGATTAAAAAATGCATAACTTTAAGTGGTTGATTGTTTGTGCATTTTGTAATGTCAGCTTGGGAGTCATTCAGAGATCTTATTCCAGAAAATGAAAGAGGATGCCTCATTGATGCGTATAAGAAGAGATTAAACTCTGATGATATCGAAACTCAGGTAATTGTCTGTCTGGTTTATGGCTTGCCTTCTACCGTTTCCTCCCATAATCATAATACTTAATTTTCTTTAAATGTTATTTTGGTTTCAAGGCAATTGTTCCCATCTTTCGGCCTGAACTCTTATAAGAACATAGTACATAGAGTTCAAGATAATTGAAGCAGTTTAAACTAAAAGTCTATCCTTAATAATACCAATAGATCTTCCTATCTGAAATGACTAATAGCAAGCTTGCATATGACTTTACCTTACTGAATTATTAGAGTGCTTTTCTTGTGTATATTGACAAGTTGAGAGCCATTTTTTTACATGTCGGATTTTTTATTTTATTGAGGGGGTTCAGGGACAGGTCCTGAATTGTTCCTTTTGTTTCAAGTGTCTAAATCCTGTCAAAAAAAATTATAGAATACTTACCTATATCTTCATTCTTAGAATGCAGCCGCTAGAGCATGGACCAAATGGACGCTTGTTATCACTAAAACTTGTGCAGCAACTGCAAGAGGAAAGCCATATATCTGCTAAGACCACAGAGGGCACCGGTACAGTGCTTTTGACTTCTAAAATTCAATTTATATTTGGAATTGAAATACAGTCTGAGTGAATTATTAATTTCTTTGCTTTTCAATGATCCATGGTTTGATTGTAATAAAATTTACAGAGTTTGGTATTTTTTGATAATAAGTGTTACTAATATTTCTTGTGCATTAGAGAGTATACAAGAATGGAATATATAGGCAGAGTTGGTTAGAAAAATAATAAGCAATCTAGTACAACTCCGAAACAGAAATACAAAACCAAGGATAAGAGATAAAACAGAAAATAAATCTTATCTGAATCAGATAGTTAAGATTTAATATAGTCTAAACTTATTCAAGCTGTTATTGCTAATGCTAGCTAATTTTTAATCTTTTAGGTCATCTATTTAAGAAAATAGAACTAAGTGAATCCATCAGATATGCTTCTGGGGATCCCATTGAAAGCTGGCTTAACACATTACTTTGCTTAGATGTTTCAAATGCCATCCCTAATATTAGCAGGTTAAAGCAAAACTTATTTCATAATTCTTTAAAAGATGAGACCTTTTTTCGATCCTCATTTTTGGTTCTTTTATTCTGAAATCAGGTTACCTCCAGCCAGTGAGTGTGATCTATATTATGTTAATTTCCTATCACAGGGATAGTGAATTATTTTTGCAGGTAAAACCAGATTCATTAAATGATGTTGGATGGGTTGTGATTAATATTTTCAGATGTTTAAATGCCATAATAAATATTTTTACTTGCAGCGAATGATGGCCTTATATGTTGCATCACATTACAAGAATTCTCCAAATGATTTGCAACTGATGGCAGATGCTCCAGCCCACCACTTATTTGTGCTACTTGGTATGCTTGGTTTTCTTTCTAAAGTAGAATTTCATTGCTTCACCCCCCTCTCCTAAACACCCTATTGTTTTTTAGTCAACAAAGAAGTCCATGTTCTTCATGAACTAATTTTGCACAGTTGTTTATGCAATTTGGCATGCTTTTAAGTATGATGTTAACCTTTTTTTTGTGACAGATTTTAGATTTAGTTCCGGCGCTGTCACACATGTACTTCCAAGGAAAGCTTCCAGTTACATTATCACATGCTCAAGCTTGTGTGTTACTCTGCACAGGTCTGCAAAATCAGAACATTTCGCACATTGAGGTCTGTTCACTTGGAAAATCTTCATTCTGTTGAAATTTGTTACCGTACATTGGTCAATTCATCATGACACAAATTACTCTAAAATTCATTGTTTAATATTGTTAAGAGGTCTTAGTAGACCTTTTTTTGCCATTAAGAAAATTTCAAAATTTTGAATGTTTTAATTTAGGCTATAGCGTCGGCCTGACCGAGGCTAAAAATATAACATAGCGTCGAAGATGCCGACGCTAAAAAATTGTTTTAAGTTTATTTTGCCATAAGCGTCGGCATCATCCGACGCAAAATATTTTATTGACATAATTAATTTGCGTCGGATTATGTACTTTAGTTTCTAGCGTTGGCGTAGTGTGGGATCAGCCGACGCTATATATTAGCTTCGGTCATTCTTGTGCTTGACGCTTAATCCTGTTTTTCTAGTGGTGTAATGCTAATATGAATTTTTTTTACATAATTAATTAATCACAATCATTAAATTGTTAGAAATATTTGATATTTATTAAAATTGCTTTTAAAATAATTTCTTTGAATGATTGAGATATACTCACAATGTAAAATTTTATATCACAAATATATAACAATTAAATTATAATATTAATATTATACAAACATGGAAAATTAGTGGTATAACATAAAATATATTAAAATTTAACATTTTAAAATATCAAAGATCAATTATGTTTGAAATACATGAAATAGCAACAAAAAAAAAACAAAAAAAACTAATAAATATTATTAAAAAAATATTAAAAATTAACAACTAATATATTCTTACAAAACATCCAAAATAAATATTTAATAATATTTAATTTTGCACTGTTTTTAAGTTTTTTTAGTTCTGATTGCAGTTTATTTTATTTTAGATGAGTGTACCAAATAAAAACAGTACAAAATAATATTTGTTTGTTACTTTTATACATATTCCTTATCACCTAAAAAGAGTATACCAAATAAAATATTAAATATTGGTCAATAGTCATTAGTTTTTTGGTAATTACTTTTTAAACAAAGAACCAACTATATTGACACCTACTAAACAAAAGAGGAGACCAAACCATAACCCATGAAAAAGAAAATTAACAAAATCTAAAAAAGAGAAAACCATGCATACCTATATCGATTAAGTTAAAGTCCTATGAAATAAAAGTAGGTGTGAAGTTCATCAAGTAAAAGTTCCACTAAAAAGATTATTAAAATACTAACTTATTAGTGCAACTATTATCTTTTCTATAAAACATCACCTGTTGACAATGACATAAAACACTGTCTCATTTATTTTGGAGCATCCAACGAACGAATCATGATTCTTTAAAAGACATTAACAACCAAATTAATAGAGTGACAGTCAAACAATTGTTTTCCAACTTTTCAAGAAGACACTTTGCGTTTGGTCTTTAATGACATGAAATTGATATATTATCTTTGTCCTTTATTATAAACACTCATCGTCTTTTTTATTTTTATTAAGAAAAGTTTATAGAGTAGTTAATGTGTTTATTTTATATGCTAATGTTTCATTAAATAATATTTGTATTTAAATAAATTAAACTTAATTTTTCATATTTCAAGATAAATTAGTAATATAAATAAAATATATATTAATGTGAAAAAATAATAATAAATACCTCTAATAAATTGAAATAATGTTTATATTAAGGGACAAATTTTTTTTCTTCTAAAAAGTGCTTATAATTAGAGATAAAGATAATATACACTAATAGAAGTTTCATTTAATTAATTGGTTTTGTTTAGATCCGGACATAGAAATAATTTAACCAATTCAATTGATTTGGATTATCAAGTCATTGAGTTAGTTCTAACACTACTACTTGCTTTGCATCTCTCTACCAATGTGGTCAAAAGAATTTGTTAGAATTAAGAAATGATGATATATAGGAGCATGTCTCAAGATCTCCATACCTGCATGTATTTGATTTATTTATACCAAAACAATCTCAAAAGAGAAATGATTGAATAAAGGCTGACACACTAAGACATTAACTCTTCATTGGATTTTTAGTCCAAAATAAATTGTTCATTTATTTCCATTAGAGATAGTATTTTTAAGTTTTTTCCTATTCTTTAATCTTAATTAATTATATCTTTCGTGTAACTGTCTATTTAACCTCTAAACCATTACTAGCTCCATTCACAAATCACTAAAGCAACACGTGCAATCCTAATTTCTACGGGTATTATTTTTTTAGAAAAATTCTTCTAGCAACGGTTTCACTCTTGTGTCAAATATGCACGTGCTAATTACTTTAGTTTTGGTTTTTGTTTCACCCTGTTTATGTATAAAGTGGAATCTAGTTGACGCAAATAATAACAATATATAATATATATAATGTGATGCAATATGGTACTCATGGTGATGACAAATCCGACTATTCACAAGTATATATATATATATATATATTTAATTAATTCTCTTTTGTCTTTTTAATTTTATATATATATATATATATAATTCATGAGAAACTTTTAATCTTCTATATATATGCTATCAAACTTCTATTATATATTAATTTATACATTTCTAATAATTTATTTTGCACTCTCTCACATTGTAGCTTGAAGGGAACATAATTGCACCTTCTAATTAAAAATTGAAAGATACGTCACATTGGATAAAGTTCACATCTATAAACAGTCTCACAATTGATGGTCGTGGCAGTGGAATTATCGATGGCTATGGTTCTACATGGTGGCAATGCAAAAGCTGCCCTCGACCTAGAGTATGATTTTTCTACATCTAAGTTGTTTGAATTAATTGTTTTATATATTGACATTGATTAAATAACAAACTAACTCATTATTGTTTAAATATGTATCATTTGATTATTTTTAAAACTATACACTAGTACTAATTAAACTAACAATGCACACATATTTGATTTAAGAAATATGCACACTAATTCAATAATGTTGTACTAAAATTCAAAAGATGTTTTTTCAAATTAATTTATAAAATTTTCAATTTTTTTCTTATTATAAAAGTAGTCAGAAACAGAAAAAAATTATGAAATTTAATTAAAATGAAAACTACTTTGAGTTGCTTATGAGATCAAATAATATGATTAATTATAATTGTAGGATACATAGTAAAAATGTTAAAGAGAATTATATTTATTATTATTTATTAATTCCAAACTAAAAAATTACTTTTACATTATACTAAAAATCCTAAAATTTGATATACTTTTACCCATTTTTATAATCTTAAATCTTTCAGTCGAAAAATACATATTTTAAGCATTTCATCAGGCCATAGGGTTTCATGGATGCAATGATCTTGAAACTTGAGGGTGACTAATAGCACAGGAGCTCATATATCTATAAATGGTTGCAACAATGCAATATTCTTCCATTTGTTAGTCGATGCACCTGCTACTAGCCCTAACACAGATAGCTTTGACATTTCTTCTTCCAAAACTATTTTGATACAAGATTTCACCATTGATACAGGTAAATAAAATTCATTTTTATGACTTACAACATCTTGATTTCAGTATTTTAATATATACACCTGTGTAAGTATATAATATATTCTCATTAATCGATGTGGTAAAATATCATTAGGGGCGTATATTTAAAACATTTTTACAATAAATAAACTAAATGGTAAAATTATTTTATTAAAAGGACAAAAGAAAAATAAAAATCATTATAAAAAAGAAGAAAATATTTATATACATTATTAGTATAACTGTACTTGACTTAGTAAAGGTGTTGTTTTCGTTCCTCAAAAGTCTGGGGTTGTCAGACTGTTTGAGAAGATTGGTTTAGAGGGTCAGGTGCTGTAATTCAAAAGTTTTGAATTAGTGGATTAAAGCCTTCAGGATGAAGGGACTGGATGTAGCCAAGTTAATGGTGAACCAGGATAAATTGTTGTGTTCTTAAGCTGTTATTTTCCGCTGCTAAGTCTGATTATTTATTTATCAAGTAAATCCATCCAACTTTCAACAAAACAGCAAAAAGATTCAAAGTTTGGCAAACACAATTCAACCCCCTTCTTGTGTTTGCACCTTCAACAGCTTCCGCTCATTAAGCTTTTCCCCACATCCAGCCATTTGATTTGTGATACTTTTCAATCTTGAAATCAGGTCAGAAACCTTCTCATGTTCTTCCATCTACAGCAATTCGAATTGTCTCTGTAGGATCTGCTACGTCACTTGTTTGATCTTGGTATCTCCTGCATAACACTTCTCAAGAATGTCCCATGCTTCTTTTGCACTTCTTGCATCAGATATCTTGTCAAAACTGGCTCTATCAAGGCATTGGTGAAGAATAAAGGTGACTTTGCAATATTTCTTCGTGTTTTCTTTGAATCTTGATTTCTGCTCTTTCGTTGGATTGACACCCAGCTCCTCAAAACCATCTTCTATGATTTCTAACACTTCTTGAAATTCAAATAGTACACGAATTTGCACTCTCCATCTATCTCAATCTTTTCCATCAAAATGTGGCATATGGGATGAAAAACATCCAGTATTTGAACTTGAACTCATCTTCACTTCACTCGTGTTTATCACTCTGGGATCAAAACCTTGCTCTGATACTACTGTTAGAGATTTTCAAGTTATTGCTCACAATGGAATAAAACTCAAGAAGATTGATGAGAATGGAATGAATTCACTTATTATTTATTGAATATATTGTGCTATATATACATGGTTTATTCTAACTAACTAACTGTCTTCTAACTGTATAACTAACTAATTAAGAGATTAAATTAGTTAGTCATAACATACACTTATTGTTAAAACTTGAAATACACAAAATTACAATACAAAGAACGTTCTCCGTTTCCAACAAGTGTCACTGATATTAATAAATAATAATTTCTCCTTTTCAATTTTTTTTTTAAAAGTTCATAAGTGTTGAAGAAACAAAAATGTGTTGCATCAAATTTTGTAATGCAATATATAACTTTTTGCTTATTTGATAATATGTCAAACAACAATCCAATAAGGATTGTAATTCATTCATGTGGTACTCAATATAAAATATCGGATTAAAGTCAATCAACTCCGATTCTAACTTTGCAACTCTTTTGTATAGATAAATATGTTTCATTCAAATGCAAATAAAAATAATATAAGCAAATTAGTCATGAGTTAAAACATTATCCATTCATTTTTAAATTTTAGTTTTTATTCTTATTTACTCCTTGAGTTTTTCAATTAATGAATCTGTAGAATGAAAAGAACACAAAAAAGGGGTATGAATTAGGTTTTTAAAAACTTTTTGTGTGTCTATATTAAAGTAAAGAAAGTCGTGTAGGTGAACGAAAATAGAACAAAGAGACACAACGATTTATCCTGATTCATCACCAACACGATAACTACGTTCAGTTTCTTCAACCTGAATGATTTAATCAACTAGTTTACCACATAATCAGAATTACACTTGAACACATTTTAGTCACACTGATTGCGTTCAATCTTCTCAACCTTCTAGCTTAATATAGTCAAGCTGTTGAGGAGGACAACCACTACTAGGTTAGATTACAGCAAAAGGGTTTTTGAGTTTTTTTTCTTCTAAATTAGCTATCGCAGAGAGTATTTACAAATTTGGTACGTACTTCATAATTTCTCTTAGCACTAGCGTGAAACAGAGCGATATTGAGCAATATTGTGAACATGGTTGTTGCTTTATGTATTTCTTTGTTGAGGAAGGCACGTCTTTTATAGATAATGATTAGGGTTTCTAGATGTTGTCATGATTGCAATAAATCAACATAATTCATGAAGTTTCGTATCGTATCTTTTGTGGAGTTGATTTTTTAGAGAAACTTTCCAAAAACTGATCCTTCAATGATTCAACACGTCTTGTTTAAAAAAGTTGGGAAGTAGAGGAAGTGATGGTCAAAACACGTCGTACGAGGCATATTTAGGATGTTCATCAAAAGATGTGCATTTTGTTTGTCTTCCTTGAGGCATCAACTTTTTCAGAGTGTTATCTTTTTTCATAGCTTTGACTTTTTCAAAGGATACATAATAGATCATAGTCAAACAATTAGATGCTTCATGTGATTATCAGAGGCATAGGAAATTTTTTTCTTGTTAGCTAGTGTATCGGAGGCAGAGGCAAATTATTTCTTGTCAACTTGTGTATCAGAGGCAGATGAATGGAATCCATGTTAAGTTATTCGTGCAACAGACTTAGAGAAACGAAGCGAAGAGAAGTACTCGTGTTATATGTTTGTCTTCTGATGACTCTTCATCATAGACATATTTTTCATAGTTTTTAGTCTTATTTATCTTCAAATTTAATGATTTATTTGATATATTTTGTTGATTCTAGTTCTTGGTTTTAATAAAATGCTTATGTTCTTATTTCGCTGATTAAGTAGAGATTTTTCGGAGTTTTGCGTCGTTTCTTTGTTTTTAGTGCAGTGCTGAATTCTGGTGAGAAATCAACATGACCTATGTGGAGTATTTCATTGATATCTGGAGTTGTAGATGTCCAATTGGAGTCAAACCAAGTGCAAATGAAAGCTAACATCCACAGCTACAACTTTCATGAAGACACTAGAACCAAATTCGGACTCAAAATAGTAGGAATATGCAGTATACGTCAGACAGAAGATGCTATGCGCCTGAAGCGCAAAGCATGCGCCTGAAGCGCATTTCTGCACTGCTGATTCTGTTTAAATGCGCTTGAAGCGCAAGGCATGCGCCTGGGGCGCGTGGCACGCTGCAGATTGCATAAAATCGAGTTTTTCTGATTTTTGAGGGATCTTTTGGTCAATTGAGAAGCTCAGAGACTTGTGCCCTAGCAGAGAAGCTCAGAGACGGCTGTCCTACACCATTGAAGGAGTTTTATCAAGAATCATTCATGAATCTTTCTTGTAATTCTTCTTTAATCTCTATCTATTTAATCTCTGTAATGAGGAACTAAATCCTATTTGTTAGGGATGAGTGAAACAAGATGAAACCTTTATTTGTCTGAATTGATTCCTGGTTATATGAATAAATTTATTGAATTATTTTTCTCATCTCTGTGCTTAATGCTTTTTATTGCCTGATCAACTTTAAAATGTTTTATGATTTGTAATTTGAAACGGAAGTGGACTTTACGAATGCTTGAGACGAGAAATTCATGAGATTGTAGTCTAGGGATAGATGCAGGTCATGAAACCAATGAATTAGTTGCAGAGACAACAATTTAAAAAAAAAAATTTTGTACTGTAAAGCTTAATCCTAATCTTAAACCCACTAAGGAATTAGGGGTTATTTGGGAATTAAAGGTTCTGTCACTAAGACATTAGGGCAATAATACTAAAGAGAATTCGGTAATAATTTAATAAAGGAATTCAGTAACTAGGATCAAATTAGAAACCAAGGTTGGACACAAAGTGAAACTCATCCCTGACATTTTTCTCATTATAACAGTTTAATTTCATTACTATTGTTACCTCAATCAACTCGGAAATTTTTTGTTCAATTTCAGTAGTTAAATATAATTCGATAGTAAAACGCAATCCTTGAGTTCGACACTCGGTACTTCCGTTTTAATTTTTACTTTCAACGATTCAGTACACTTGCTGAAACGCTATCAAGTTTTTGGCGCCGTTGTCGGGGATTGCCATATCACTATTGAGTTATAATTTATTTACTTAATTGAAATTTTTTGCTCTGCCATAAAATTTTTGTTTTCTTTTATTTTTAATTTTGAAAAAAAAAACAAAAATTGTTTTTCTTTTATTTTCTATTTTTATTTGTTGAGCTTGCTAATGTCGTGTGCTAGTGATTTGTCTCTTCTTTGTTTGAGATAACTATTCGCTGTAGAGCATGGAAGATTGTAATGATGATATTCTACTACAATTATATGAAGAGTGTGATACTTGTCTTATATCTGCTATATTACG
Organism: Cicer cuneatum; assembly: GCA_037974295.1. Taxonomy (NCBI): domain Eukaryota; kingdom Viridiplantae; phylum Streptophyta; class Magnoliopsida; order Fabales; family Fabaceae; genus Cicer; species Cicer cuneatum. The sequence goes on along the minus strand of JBBPBO010001985.1, from coordinate 73,092,370 downwards.
CATAATTGAGGGATAAATCTTGAGAGATACATTTGTAAAATATCACCCTCAAACGCGCCCTATTAGGTGTGACTTTTGCGGAGAAGGACATTGGAATGAAACTTGTTTTGATGACTATGTCGCACAACTAGAATATGAAGATTTATTGGTTATAGAAGCAGAAGACAACGAGTATTATATTAAAAAGATCAATTGGGAACAAACTCTACCTCGTAAAATTCTATCCAAAGAAGCAGATGACAAAGACTTTCACATTAAGGATGTTTTAATTGAATTCATGAAGAATAACATGGTTTCAATTGAAAGATTTGAAAGTCAATGTGAGAGGTTATTTGAGCAAGTGGTTGAGTTTGAGAAGATGGAGGAGAAGTTGACGATTGAAGATGACTTCAATGTTGTGGTAGAAGATGATAAGCAAGAGGACAACACGAACGAGGAAAAGAAAAAAGAAAAGATTGGTGAAGTTTGAGATTCAATCTTTGCCTTGTTCATCAATGTCCAATTGAAAAGGACATGGAAGCAACATAATTTATTTCTCAAGTCATGGAATTTCTACCAAACAAAAAGAAGAAAAAGGATGATGTGTTCTTTCTGTCCTATATGCCACCTTGAAAATAGTTGGGCGTCAAGCTAATGACTTTAAAAAAGCGCTTCGTGGGAGGCAACCCATAGGTAGAGGTAACTTTTATTTTTGTTATTTGAATTTGTTTCTTTTTAATTGTGTGTAAACGTGCACTATGATGAAGAATTGTTAACAACTTGAAGTTGGTTTTAAGCTATCTGTTTTAGATTTTGAAATTTAAACTTTATTTTTGTGCTCATATCATTGATCAATTCGACGAGTTTCACTAATGCATACATTGTTGATTACTAAGTGGTTGTAGAGGGCTAACTTGCTATCAATTTTTCAAAAAAAATAAAATAAAATAAAATTCAGTAACACACTTGGCATAGTTTTGAAAGTTCACATTTTCTCTTGTTTATCCTAGCTGTGAGCTTTTGAGCCTAAAAACTTCAATTTCTTATTGTGTGATTATCTAGACATGTGTTAACCCTTCAGAACTTGCACTAATTCTGACTTGGATCACTTGTGATTTATGCATACACGGAGGCAATTTTCTTTGGTCGTTTGAGCCTTTCTAACTACCCTATGCAAATTTTATCCTTTGCTAGCCCCTTTGAGCCTTGCCCTTTTCTTTTGGTTACTAGCCACATTACAAGCCAAAGACCTGACTTTAATTAAATCATCTCACTTGGAGTTAGGTAGAAAAACAAATTTCTCGTGTTGGTAAAGTTCTAAGTTTGAGGTTGCTCATGGGATAACAACCTTTTAAGTTTGGGGTGGTTCTCACGAAAAAAGAAGAAAAAAATTTCAAAACAAAAAAAAGAAGAAAAAAAGATTAGTTTGAGTACATTGATAAATAACATCTTGTTAGCTCTTTTGTCAATGGTTGAGAATTTCCACCATAAAATGTGAAAAAAAATAAAATAGAATAAAAGAGGGAGAATAATTTGAAAATGTATGCCTAACTCCAAGTAGTAAAGGCTATTATCCCAAAATGTCCTACCCTTACCTAAGCCCCATTACAACCTGAAAGTCCTCCAAAAGTGTATGTGTTTGTTGCATTGTGATTGCTAACTAGAATTTTTTCAAGCATATGGTAGCGTGATGCATGTTCTTGGATTTGAGTGATAAATTCCCAACCCTTGCTAAACACTTGAGATAAATTTTGGTGAGATTGTGTGAAGAGAGTGTTGAACTTGATAAATGAATGCTAAAGTGTACAAATTGTGTTTTTTTTTAAGCAACCATGGAGCATGATGAATGTTTTGTAGTAGCTGGAACTTTGAGAATTGAGTTTGATTTCATTTGAGAAATTGAATTTAAGTTTGCTTTTAACTGTATCAAATCTGAAATTAATTGTTGCTTGGGGACAAGCAATAGATTAAGTTTGGGGTTGTGATGACTCTTCATCATATGCATATTTTTCATAGTTTTTAGTCTTATTTATCTTCAAATTTAATGATTTATTTGATATATTTTGTTGATTCTAGTTCTTGGTTTTAATAAAATGCTTATGTTCTTATTTCGCTGATTAAGTAGAGATTTTTTGGAGTTTTGCGTTGTTTCTTTGTTTTTAGTGCAGTGCTGAATTCTGGTGAGAAATCAACATGACCTATATGGAGTATTTCATTGATATCTGGAGTTGTAGATGTCCAATTGGAGTCAAACCAAGTGCAAATGAAAGCTAACATCCATAGCTACAACTTTCATGAAGACACCAGAACCAAATTCGGACTCAAAATAGTAGAAATATGCAGTATATGTCAGACAGAAGATGCTGTGCGCTTGAAGCGCATTTCTGCACTGCTGATTCTGTTTAAATGCGCTTGAAGTGCAAGGCATGCGCCTGGGGCGTGTGGCACGCTGCAGATTGCATAAAATCGAGTTTTTCTGATTTTTTAGGGATCTTTTGGTCAATTGAGAAGCTCAGAGACTTGTGCCCTAGCAGAGAAGCTCAGAGACGGGTGTCCTACACCATTGAAGGTGTTTTATCAAGAATCATTCATAAATCTTTCTTGTAATTCTTCTTTAATCTCTATCTCTTTAATCTCTGTAATGAGCAACTAAATCCTATTTGTTAGGGATGAGTGGAACAAGATGAAACCTTTATTTGTTTGAATTGATTCCTGGTTATATGAATAAATTTATTGAATTATTTTTCTCATATCTGTGCTTGATGCTTTTTATTGCCTGATCAACTTTTAAATGTTCTATGATTTGTAATTTGAAACGGAAGTGGACTTTACAAATGCTTGAGATGAGAAATTCATGAGATTGTAGTCTAGGGATAGATGCAGGTCATGAAACCAATTGAATTAGTTGCAGAGACAACAATTTAAAAAGAGAATTTTTGTACTGTAAAGCTTAATCCTAATCTTAAACCCACTAAGGAATTAGGGGTTATTTTGGAATTAAAGGTTCTGTCACTAAGACATTAGGGCAGGAATACTAAAGAGAATTCGGTAATAATTTAATAAAGGAATTCAGTAACTAGGATCAAATTAGAAACCAAGGTTGGACTCAAAGTGAAACTCATCCCTGACATTTTTCTCATTATAACAGTTCAATTTCATTACTATTGTTATTTTAAATATTACCTCAATCAACTCGGAAATTTTTTGTTCAATTTCAGTAATTAAATATAATTCGATTGTAAAACGCAATCCTTGAGTTCGACACTCGGTACTACCGTTTTAATTATTACTTGCAACGATTCAGTACACTTGCTGAAACGCTATCATCTTCGTCCAATTATCAAAGGATACGTTGAGAGTCTATTAAACAAACATTTGATCTCGAACTTACACACTTAATCGCAATATTAAAGCATTAAATTGTTCCCACTAATGATTTTGTTATCATTAAAACAAGTGAGGGGCATATTTTTTCAAAATAAACTTGGTTCCAACAATCTCCCCCTTTTTATGATGACAAACATCTATTTTTGTGATAAAGAAAACAAAGAGATGATATAGTAATAACATGTTACAACAAAGCTCTCCCTTAGAATCTGCATGTTCAATTCATAAGATGAAATATATTCTAACATAATATATTGCTTACTATTTCTAATAAAAACAAAAAATTACACATTCTCCCCTTTTGTTATCAAACAAAAAGAGAGGAAAAGGAGAAAATAAGGCAAAGAACAAAAGCAGAAAAATAGAATAAAGCACTAAGGGGTGGGATTAGTGAGCTTAGCCAGAATTAAACTAAGGGTATTATGAATATCCTCATGATTCTTGGCAGTCTTTTCTGTAAACGCATCACTCTTAATAGCCAAACGATCAAAATCTTCCTTCTTAACAAACTGATAGGACTCCAACACAGGGCCAGAGGGAGATGCAGAGAGGCTTGAAGATCATAGAGTAGGGATAAGAGGAGCATCTAAAGTGAGGAACTCAATCTGTGGGATAACCACAAGAAGATGGAATGGGGAGGCGAGAACGACCATTGAAGGTTCCATAAGAAGATCACCATACTGAGAGGGGGCATCCTAGGACGAGTCTGATAAAGCGGTTGTTAGGAGCTTTTTGAACCGTTTGCTCTTGGCTTTTTGAAGTTGTACCATCCATAAGTAGACGATTTCAGTTGTTTGTTTGAAATTTGCAGAGTTTTGGAAAGCCAAGTGCAGTCCATGATCCCTATTGTCATGAATCCAGTTTGTGAAAAATCATAATACTTTGTTCCACTTGGTTGAAACATTATTAGGATTCAGACTTTAAGCATTTTGATATCAGATGTGAGAGATTTTGGCAATAAGGGAGGTAAGGAAGGTCTAAAGGTCAAGAAGGCTAGATGTAATTGACTGGGTGGAGGGGACGATTTCCAGAGGGATGGGGGTAGCAGAGTTAGAGGGGAAGGTAGGGAGGGATAAGTCATATAAGTTTTATGATGTATTGTTAGAGACTAGGTCGACAAGATCTGGTGCAATAGGCACAACTTCGAGAGAAAAAGGATGGGGAGAAGGCGATGAGGTAGGGTCAAGTACTTGATTGAAGGAGGGAGAGGATGATGGTAAAGTAGTGGAGGGGGTATGTGTTTGAGCGGATATACAAGGCTTGGGAAGGAAGCGACAGGTTTTGTATCCGAGTGAAGCAAAGTGCTCAGCTAGGGTAGCTTCAAACATATCATCTGAGGTATCAAAGTCAGAAGTGGGATGGGTGATGGATGCAGGATTAGAAGAAGAGGGAACAATGTTGGTTGGTTGGGGTGAGAGAAAGGGAGGGGTTGGTTCAAGGTCAGGGACAAAGAGAGGAATAGGGCGCTCAGAGTCTAAACTTACCTTCCGTTTCTTCCTCCGAAGAGGGGCTGCAGTGTCTTCATCGATGATTTTTATGACTTCTTCGTCCTTTTAAACGCTTAGAGATGGAGCTACTCATTTATATTATATCGCAAAAACCTATTCAACATGAGGCAGAGGCAACCAAACTAGAGCCACAACTTGGCCAGACTAACATATTCTCATATATTCTAGAATGAATTCTTTGTTGTCGTTTGCGACTATGGGAGCGATAAAGTCATCAACCGCTGAGGGTGCAATAAAAAATCCACTTCCTTGACCCGTTGTTCTTCTGGCGTCACCATTGGGTCGAATACAATGCTTGGGGGACACCAACATCATCTTCATAAGATTAGAGATGTTGAAAGTGGGAGCAGAGAATGATACCAAGTGTTCCTCTTGAAAGAGGGACGTACGCATAAGTACAACTGTTATCAGTCCGTGGTAATAAATAGTCTTGATTTTTTCTATTATGGAGTTGATGATGCATAACCGCATGTTTTCCAAGATGATGTGGGGAAGGTTTGTCTTTATTATTTGATAGATGTTTCACATAAGATCTTTGTAGTTTTTGCTAACATGGTCCATCCTCCCACTCTTGGGAACCACACATCCAATAAGCATTTTGAAGAGAATGCGATACTTAGGTTTAAGATGAATCGACTTGGAACTTACCTTTGGGTCTTCGAAGTGTTCCTTGTTGATTCTAAATGTGCCAACCCATGATTCATACCCATTTTCAAGTATCATCCTTTAGTCTGAGCATCTTTTTATGGCATCTAGAGATTGTTGAGTGATATTGATAGGAAGACCCAACACAGTGCTTGAAACCTCGTTATCGATGTTTGCATCAACAAACCTCCAAAACTTTTTTACTAGGACGTCCGAAGAAACGTCTTGTCCTAGGTTACAGTACTCAAACTAGCCTATTGTAACTAGGTCATCGATGAAGTTGGAATTGTTCTTAGCTAGGTCGACAAGATTGACTTTCAAATAATTGAGAATCTCAAGTTGATTGAGGTTACATTGAAACGTTGGAACGTAGGAAGCGTTGGTAGTTGAGGAGATTGAGGAAGAGCTTGACGCCATTGAAACAATAGAGTTTTAGTTAGAGCGGGAAGTTAAACATATTGCAAAGAACGAAAGTGTGGGAGTTGTGAGAGTCATGAGTGATTGTGAGTAATAAAAAAGTTTAAGAGCCAAAACAATTGAGTTTTTAAAATTAAAAAAAGATGCACGTGTGAGACATTTGTCAGAGTGTCACATCTTACAAAAATAAAATGCTATATCCATGATTAATTGAATTTAAATAAACTAGAGACACAAGTAAATTCAATGTCATTAGTGGCAGAGTAAACATATTTTCAACCAGACACTCTGTTTTACTAGAGGCAAGGCATGTAGAAAATTTAAACATCATTCTTTGATAAACAAAATCTTTATATGTTTCTTCATAAGATTGAATATGTCCTCAACAAGGGGTTTTGTGAAAATATCAGTCCACTGATGATCAATGTCGTTAAATTTAATGTTTAAAATACCCTTCTGGGCATAATCCTTAGCAAAATGATGTTTAATCTCTATATGTTTTTCCATAGAATGTAGAATAGAGTTTTTGGTTAAACATATGGCTGAAGTGTTATCACATAAGATAGGAATGTTACTCTCATAAATATTGAAGTCTTCTAGTTGATGTTTCATCCACAATAGTTGAGTGCTGCAATTAGTTGTTGAGATATACTCTGCTTCTGCTGTAGATAGAGTAATAGTGCCTTGTCTTTTGCTTAATTAGGAGATTAGATTGTCACTAAGGAATGTACAATTTCCATTGGTGCTCTTCCTTTCCAGCCTATCTCTAACATAATCAACGTCAAAGAAACCTACTAACTTGTACTCAGATGATGTCTTATAACACATACCAAGGTTAGTAGTGCCTTCATAAATCTAAAGATCCTATTAACATATGTTAAGTGCAATTCCTTAGGGCTAAACTAAAATCTGGCAGACACACACTAAATAGAATATCAGGTTTAGAGGCAGTTAGATAAAGGAGGGAACCTATCATTCCTCTTTATTCCTTTTGATCTACCTTTTTACTCGACTCATCCTTGTCAAGAGAACAAGTTGGAAGCATAGGTGGGGACATAGGTTTACAGTCATCCATTTTAAACTTATTAAGCAGTTGTCAAGTGTATTTGTGCATTGTATGATATAGGTTTATGTGATGATGATCTTTGATTGATGATAGGGATTTTATAAATTTGTGATGCGAATATTGAAGTAATCCCATAATTGATGAAATAGTGATGATTCAAACTTGTACTAATGATGATGCTCTTAATGGAGTAGTCTAGGCTAATGAGGTGGCAAAACTCATCAAGTAAAAGTTCTCCTAAAAATATTGAAAAGCAAATGCTAACAAGTATCTCAACATACTTGTTAAACAATCAAATATAAAAATATTGAATTAGTTATTTTTCAAAAATTGTCTCATTAAAAGTTCTAAATATATATATATATATATATATATATTTTTAAATAAAATTTCTATTTTTGATTTTTACTAAGGAATCATAATTTTTTAAAGGCATTAACAATCAAATTAATAAAAAGTGACAGTCAAATTTTTCTAAGCTACTCATCAAAACTATGTCAATTTAAATCAAAACAAATACCACATCAAGACAGAAAACCAAAAAGTACTACACCAAGATGGGAAAATAAAAAACAGTCACACTAAGACAACAAAATCACGAAGAAAAAAAAAATTCGTGCAAAAGCCACTTATTTAAAAAATATAAAGGAATAAAAAAATTTTTGAAAGGTAATTCTAAACAAAAAAAAATATTTCTAACTGCTCATCTCACTACGCCAAAAAGAACATTTTAAAGCGCTTTTTTTAAGCCCTTTACAACACTTTTAAGTGCTGTAGTATCTAGTGTTGTAAAAAGATACAACAACGCTATTGAAAATAAAAAAAGCGTTGTAATATGTATATATATATATATATATATATATATATATATATATATATAGCGCTTCTTATAATAGTTTTACAACGTTTTTTTCAAAGAAGCACTGTAATATGTACATATATATAGTGCGCTTCTTATACTCGAGTTACAGCGCTTTTTCAAAAAGCGCTGTAATAGGTCCCATATATAGTGCGCTTCTTATACTAGATTTACAGCGCTTTTTCAAAAAACTCTGTAATAGGTCTCATATATAGCGCGCTTCTTATACTAGATTTACAACGCTTTTTCAAAAAAGTATTGTAATAGGTCACATATATAGTGCGCTTCTGATACTAGTTTTACAGTGATTTTTCAAAAAAACTATGGGCTTACAAAAGTGCTGTAAAACGTTTACAAAAACTCTATAAAAGGATTTTTTTATGGCATTTTTAAAAAAAGCGCTGTCTTTTTTATGGCATTTAGATTCTTTTTATCAACATTAAAATTCACATTCACAATATCAAAATTCATATTCACAAATATCAAAATTCATATTCTTCACAATATCAATTACAAGTTATTCACAACAGCAACATATTCACAACAACAAATTACAAGTTCATGACAATATCAATAAATTACAAGTTATTGACAGTAGCAACATATTCACAATATGAATTATATATTCACAGAACAAATATCATGCCAGTCCAGTAGCAATTTCTCCATCAATTTCTTTATTTACCCTACTGTAACAAAAAATAAAATAAACTAATTAGAATAATGATCAGTTCACACCAAAATATACAATAATAAATTACAATTTCCAGCAATGTGAGACTCACCTATTAACAAATTATATAACTTTCAGTTCAGGCACAAACTGACAACAGTCTTCTTTTATTTCTATGAGATCACTTTCAAAGTATGTTGGATAGAAGTTGTCAAAATACTATGCGATATAATCTTTGAACATAAATAAGTTAGAATGAAATATATATATATATATATATATATATATATATATATATAGTTTATATATGAATCAAAATATAATGAAAATAACGTACCGTTTCTGGAATTATATTTTGATTTAGATGAACAATCTCCTTCATGAATCTCAATACATAGTATTCGCAGTCTATGTTGTTAGTTTGACGCGGACACTATAAAATAAAACATGTACGCCAATAAATATTTATGCATTGATTGTAAATAAAAATTTAAAGACATATAATTAATTTCTATAACAAAAATTTCAAACCTTTATTGGAAGCCATGAGATGTTGTTTGACTTATTCTTCGACACTGAAGCACCCCTTTGAGCGCGAAAAATTAGCAAATCACTATCAAATAAATGTGATTATTATTCAATGACCAAACACATTATTTGTATATGTAAGAAATAAATGAATATTACTTACGTGTCAAAGATGTTTTTTATATCAGAGTAATTGTTATAATGACTGTGCAATGGGTCTAAATAATATATAATTTCAGAGGTCGATGGAAAACAACACCCAATGTTGCCTACAACAACAAATATTTGGTTGGCAAATTTGGTTACACAACTCATAAAGTATCATAAATTAAAAAAGATATAGATAAAGTATCTAATTATGTACCGTGAATTATATGGTGCCAAAAATAGCTTATCCTTCTCTTTATTTTCTAAAAGTATATCAACTACATACTTTTTTTACATTAACTGGATCGAGTTTAAATATGGATAGTTTATGGGGAGATAAGAATGCAAATCTACTTGTCAATTTGCGCATGCACATCAACTTTTCATACAAAAACCTTCAATGAAAATATAAAATTAGATTAATTATCAATAAATCTTGTGGTAGTGATGCAATTAAAAGGTAACTTTTATCTTAAATAAAGTATTTATATTACCTAATGTATATGCTGATGACAGTAGCACTCAACTCTTTATGATTGAGAAGTTCATATATTTGCTCTTTACCAAGTAATTCTACATACTCATGTCTGAAAATACATTTTTCCATGCTTATGATACGTGTATCATTATTGCTCTCCATATTCATCTTTGTTGTTATGTCAAGACACGACCCAAATCGAGAAAGGTGTGGATGACTTATTTTAGGAGTAGCAACTGATTTTCCTCGATCCAGTTTTTGAATTTTGGAAGATTTATTTTTCCCACAGACCTGCACCTGCGGTGCAGCCGATTTATTTTTTGGTTGAATATGAAAAAAATGAGGTTGATCAATTTGTTAGTTATTATAGTAAGCTAATCATTTCGTATACAATTGATGTATATGTCAAACCTTTTTTGGTGAAGTGACAGACTCGTTGCGAGGAATCTTTTTATCATTCCCTTTAGGAAGAATCTAAATAAATGTGAAATTAAAAGCAGAAAAATCAGCAATTAAACGTAATCAATCATAATCATACAACTAAACTTAGAAATTAAAACATGCCTCTTCTATGCCAACAAGATTTTTCGGCCATGCCACGTAGCTACCTATTGCTTCTCCCAAAAACTTCATATCTCCGTCGTTGTCAGGGATATGCAACGGTGCAAGTGGTTCTAAAGCTATCATAGGTGACACTTTAACATGGCCGGTAGGGACAAGATTGTTGTGCAATACTTCTCCCAATGTATTGTACAATGTTCCTTTCCCAACCATGCGACGAGTAGGGGAAGACAAGTATAACAAGCAAGATGAAACACCCTAAATCAATGGTTAATACATAAGTATGTGAAACAATTAGGTTGAATGAATTTCTTATTTCGTTAAGTAATTAATTACCTTCGGGAGACTTTTATGACCAATGTTGCAACTTCCATTTTCACTATCTAATTGTATTTCACGTTGACCATCTGGAAGTTGCTTTTTGCTTATCCTTTTTAACCAAATATGCAACTTGCTCCGATAGGATTTTCAGCGCTTCCAATATTTGCTCATTTGAGGGATTTGTGCGCTTCTCATGTGAAAAATAACTTTTGGGAGTCACGCCAAATCCCTTACCCCTCATACGGCCAAAATATTCAGGAACATTGAATACCTTGCCAAGGATGTCCCTGCAGCTAACTTGTTTACTCTCATCTTGAATTTCAGAACATTGTTCTAAATTTTCCTAAAACACATGTAGTATTAAAAAGATAAGTTCAACATCATTTTTAAAAGACAATATTAAAAAATATTAAAGTGACAGTATACTTACACATTGTTGGATAACTTGTTGAACATTTTCATTATCCATGATTCCATCTTTATTCAAGCGAGCCTCCTTCCATAAGATATGACAACCCAATGGTTGATCGGATTTCGTCTCTTGAAGCTATTGGTTAAGACATAAACAAAATATTAGTTAGAAATTATAGTTTATAATCTACCATAATGTATAAAATTAAAGTGATGTTTACTTACAATGTTTTGCCTTAAACGTGCATACCCCATACGCGATTTTTTGTATGGATGTATTGGATTTTTTGCTCTCTCTTGATTTGCGGTACTTATACTCTATATACAAATAAAAAAAACAACCTTTGTGTAAAAAAATACGATATGAATATGAATAAAACAGACATCCTAATTATAAATTAACATTACCACAAATGTGGGGTCTGCACGTTTAGCTACAAAAGAACTCCACTCTTCATTTGATATATAGTGTTTGTATATTTTTGGAGCTTCAACATTCAAACTTCCATCACGATCTCTTAAGTAGCAATTTGACAAATGAGATCTAAATCCTCTGTGTATTTTTCCAACAACTCTAAGCACATAAGTTTTTCGCACATCTTCAACGTTAAAAGCTGACTGCAAACCAAATAAAGAAAGAGTTTGAATAAAAGTATTTCAATGGAAAAAATTATAAGTAACAAAAAATCGGAGTAAAAGAGTTACTTGTAACTCAACAATATTTCTTTTGCATCATTCAAAGCTTTATCTCTCCATTCATCAATTGTTATTAGGATATTTTGACGAACAACAACACCAATGTAACTTACCATCATTGAACTGTTGGGCTCAATCGGCTGGCCACTTTGATTCCATCCCACCTAACAAACTCATAGAGTAAGTGCTTGCTTTCAAAAAAGAAAAAAAAAATTCTAAACAAAAGTATAGTATATATACCTCAAATTTAATTCCACTACTTCTTGCTTTAATGACTTTTTGCATAATAGTTGCCCCACGTTTCACTTCGTTTTCATAACCTTTAGTGTTGACAACTTCAGTGTTTACAACGTCAGTATTGACAACTTCATCATTTTGACGACCTAAATCGTTATTGGAATCCATTTATCTACACATTTCAACAATATAAGTTCAACATGTAGTATAGGTTCAACATGTAGTTTAGTGACAACAATAGATTGAATAAATACAATAGCACTATAAGTTTAGTGACAACAAGATATTAATAACAATACTTGTAGTTTAGGGTTACGACTTTGCAGAAATACAAGTAGAAATGACTTGTGCAGCGAGAACAGTGCACTAGGGTTCCACAAAGAGCATTTTAAAAAACTGAATAAAAAGCGCCTTAAAATCCTTTATGGTTTGTAGGAATAGTACGTAGTGAAAATGGAGAATAATGAAAACAAAGAGTACGTAATGAAGATGGATAGTAGGGTTCACACTAGGGAGAATAGGGTCGGTTCGTATGGAGAGTACGTAATGAAGAAGAGGAAAATAGATTTCACACTGTCAAGTTTGTAGGGAGAATACGTAATGAAGAAGAAAATGAAGAGGTTTCTTATTATCAGTTTACATAATACTTTAAAAAACCCTTTTACAGCGCTTTTCCAAAGAGCGCTCTAAAAGACCTAACCTATTATAACACTTCCACAAAAAGCGCTTTAAAAGCCTATATAAAAAGCGCCTTAAATATTCTTTTACAGCGCTTATAAACACACTATATAAAAGGTGCTATATGAGCATTTTACAACCCTTATTGGAAAAAGCGTTGTAAATATTTTGTAATTGTAATTTATTTTTTAAAAGCCTTCTACAGCGCTTATGGGAAAAAGCGTTGTAAATGTTTTGTAATTGTAATTTATATTTTAAAAGCCTTATACAGCGCTTATGGATAAAAGCGCTATAAATGTTTTGAAATTTTAAAAGCCTTTTACAACGCTTATGGAAAAAAGCGTTGTAAAAAACTTATATATGGATTTTTTTTCCAAATAATTAGCTAAATGCAAAATGCCCAGTTCTTGCAGGTCAAACAAATTGCTAATTAGTATAAATCACATGAACTTAGTTTTGGCAGTTCAAGTTACATGAAATTAGTATAAATTACATGATGAATTCATATTACATGACTTATGGGCAAAATAATTTTTTTCCAAATAATTAATTAAATACCTGTATATCAATGCTAAATTACATTATCAGTTTAAGTTCTGGCCAAAAATCAGTATAAGCATAATATCAAATACAGTTTAAGCTAAATGCTAAATACTCAGTTCTGGCAGGTCAAACAAATTGCTAATTAGTATAAATTACATGAACTTAGTTCTGGCAGTTCAAGTTACATGAAATTAGTATAAATTACATGATGAGTACAAATTACATGACTTATATAAAACACATAAACACCTTAAGATGCCATTCTTCTTTTCTTGGTGGGATTCACATTTGTTTGTCCCTTAATGATACGAAACGATGGATTAATCCAAATTCCCTCATCATGATCATCTCTAAGATATAAACCATCATCAGTTGAATCAATTTCACGTGGCTGTCATGTCGCAAAGAAAATATCATTACCAACATCTTCAACGTTATTGTTATCATCACTTATTTTATTGGTCGATAGGATAACATACCATTTATCATCAGTAGGATCAGTGACATAAAACACTTGTTGAGCTTGTGACGCTAAAATAAAAGGCTTATCTTTGTATCCCACCCTATTAAAATCGATAAGCAAGAACCCTGACTCATCAACCCGAATGTCATTCTTATTATCGACCCACTTGCAACCAAATATGGGAACACGAAACATTGTGTAATCCAACTCCCATATGTGCTCGATAACTCCAAAATATGATAGATTTGCAAATATTGGGTTTTTGTCTTTTGCACTTTAGATATGCATCGCTTCAGCTACTAGAGTGACTCTGCTATTTTGCATAGTGGTTTGTTCATCTTGTTTTGTGGTATAAAATGTATAGCCGTTAATTACATAACCGGTGTAAGAAAAGACATGTAAACTCGGGTCATTTGCTAGCCACCTCAATCTCTCTAAAATTGAAGCGGAATCTATATCAAATTTTGAGTTAATGTGATTTTTTAGCCATGTTATAAAACATCGATTGTGTTCTCGTGTTATCCAATTTTTATTCCTATTCATGTTCAAACTAGATAGCTGATCCACGTTTATTATAACATACGGTTGAACCTCATCATCATTGTGCAGAACATACAATTGGTGCCTGCTCCTATTCTGTCGTTGATATAGTCATTACTCTCTTTCCAATTATCCCTTCTCCTGTTATTCTTCCCGAATGACGATACATTGGATGTCATATAGATTCAACATTGGATATATATTTAGTACAAAATTTCAGCAGCTTCTTCGACAATGAACCGTTCCGCAATACAACCTTCTTGTCGACTTCTACTTTTTATGTACCCTTTTAATATTTTCATATATCGTTCTATCGGATACATCCATCTCATTTAAGCTGACCCACAAAGTTGTGTCTCCTTAACAAGATGAACAGTAAGGTGAACCATTATATCAAAAAACAAGGGTGGGAAATGTAACACCCCAATTTCTTATTATTATATTTTAATTATAAAATATAATGCACAACTATTATTATCCGTATGTTAACATGTGCGATAATTTCCTTCCTGTTTGTCCTACCTGTTCGCTTAAATGATTTATTTAAATTATTAATATTAATAATACTCAATTTGTTTTAATATATATATATATATATATATATATATATATTTATATAAAAAGAAAATAAGAAGTAAACATGTGTGTTGGTACATTAGTCTATTAACTTAAGCACCGGTAGAGTGAGTTTATGATTGTAATAATAATAATAATAATAATAATAATAATATTAATAATAATAATGAGGGTCATGGGCTAAGTGTATAGGTTTGATAATAAGCCTAATAATATACCTAATACAACTAGTACGTATAGATAGGTATATAAGTGAATGAAGGAGGCTGTCGTGCATCTCGTGTCTCTGTTTCCCTGTTCTATTAGGAAGAAATAAAATTGAATTGACTACTGCCCTGTTGCATCCAACCACAACTCTTAATACCAAAATCATACATTGATTTCAAAGACTAAGCTGTTAGAGACGGTGGTTGGCGAAGACGCAACACATTACATCAACAGATCAGCTTCATTGAGAACAATATTCAGCAAAGGTAAGCGGTGAGATGATGTTCGATATTATGAGTATAAAATGACATGAGATGAACGGGAATACTGAAATTCCCATATATTCATCTGAGGATTACGACGTATAGTCGAGCCCTATTGAGTGATAATAATTAATTAATAATATATGAATGGTAATAGTGAGGACTAAAATATATTTTAGCAACCTATAGAATTTTTGTGAATTTATGTATATCAAGATTGCATGTTGTCTAGTTTTATGAACCTTATGCTGATTGTTATTGTATGAATGATATGTACTTGAGTGTTCTTGTAACTTATTGAAATTATGATATTACTTGAATGTGCCATCTGTTTGATTTCTTATTATATGATTGGACTGTGTATTGTGAGTAGTGTAAACCAAATATTGGGGCTTTATTGTGATTGACTAATATATATATATATATATATATATATATATATAATGATGAATATTGTCAAGTACAACTGAAAATTATTGAGTTATGATAATCCAGTAAGTATGAGATAGATGCTGTAATTTTGGAGTGAGGATTATTTTGTCATCATATAGAGAGGGTTTGACAAACCTAGTGATTTAGGGAAGTACAACTAAATGAGCTTGATCGTGGAGGGCTACAATCAAACCATAAGGTAAGATTAATAGACCTTGGGGGTACATCTAGTTGGGAATTCCTAAGTGGATTAGTGGGTTATTCCCTAAGGCTGGGAGCTACTGTGCAAAACAAGAGTACCCCGACCGTCGCGTATATGTGTCTCGGGTTGAGTTGAGGGGATCTATGAGGACTTGGCCATTCATGAATTGTCCGTCCACTCTTGTAGTGGCATAGTATCAGTCCTCCTAACCAAGTACTTCAGAGTAGAATGATACCAAGTGATGAAGAAGTATAGAGTATAGGACATGCATAACATTTTCTCCCCGTGACTGCTTTATTGTGATTTAATTAGATCAACCTTTCATATTATGTTATGGAATATTTCTCAGGTTTGTGTTAATTTGATTACTTACGTGTTCTTCTCGTTTACATTATATTGTTACATAATTTCGATACTCACCCCTCGTTGTTTGGCGTTTGCGATGGACGCAGACGAGCTGCAAGCTGCAGGTGAAGATTAATACTCTCAGAGTGTAGGAAGCTGTCTCATCTTGAAGACTTTTATTGTCTTCCTTCTGTTAATTGCATATTTGAACGTCTTTTATTTTGGGAAATTTTGCTCTGATAGTGACATCGAGTTGAGACTACATTTATAATTATCAGTAACTTATGTACGTGTGCTTCAAAAAGAATTTAATTTGATCACTGTTATGACTTTCGAATTGTTAAGCTGATGGAAACTTTGGATTAATATGACTTGTCCATGATTAAGTGATACTTTTGCCTTAAAGAAATCGTTCGAAAGTTTTATTTATTTTTTTATATTTTATTATTTTTAAATTAAAATTTGAAGAAAAAAATTAAAAATAAAATTGGGATTTAGGGTGTCACAGGAAATACATTTCAAGCTCATACAAAGTAACAAAAATTTCCCTCTGCAATGTCGGTAATTTTTTAGGATCGATCACTTTACTACAAATTTCCCTTAAGAAGAAACATAATTTAGTCATGGCTCGTCGAACTTTTTCAGGTAAAATGGAACGTATACCTATTGGTAGCAAATGCTCCATTAGAACATGACAATCATGAGTCTTCAAACCTTTTAACTTGAGGTCTTTCATACAAACTAAATTTTTAATGTTTGAACTGTATCCTTCTGGAACTTTAACTTCGTGTAGAAATTTACATAAAACAATTTTTTCCTTTCTAGATATTGTATGAACGGCTGGAGGTAGATATGTGCGATCTCCTTTCTTTACGGGACCCAATTCATTTCTTATTCCCATATCGACCAAATCTAATCTTGCATTGATGTCATCCTTAGACTTTCCCAGAACACTAAGTAACGTACCAATCACACTATCAAAGACATTCTTCTTACAATGTTTCAACCACATCCAATCAGTACTCTCTTCACATATAGGTCATGCACACTGACCTTTAATGTTATACCCTAATAAATTACCATATGCTGGAAAATCATTAATTGTGCAGAACAACATAGCCCTCAAATTGAAACATTATTTCTTATACCCATCATAAACTTCCACACCTGACTCCCATAACTTTTTTAAATCTTCAATTAAAGGAGCCAAGTAAACGTCCATATCATTCCTCGGTTGTTTGGGTCCAGAAATTAACAGAGACAACATCATAAACTTTCGCTTCATACATAACCATGGAGGTAGGTTATAAATCAACAAAATCACAGGCCACGTGCTGTGTGATATGCTTTGAAGACCATGTGGATTCATTCCATCAATAGAAAGTGCAAGTCGTAGATTTCTTGACTCTCTATCGAAATCAGGATACTCATGATCAATTTTTGCCCATTGTGGAGAATCTGCAGGGTGTCGTAACTTTCCGTCTCTAATTCTTTTATCTGCATGCCATGTCAAGTGTTTTGAATCTTTTTCACTGCGATAGATTCGCCTAAATCTTGGTATTATATGAAAATACCAGACGACTTTTGCTGGAGTAGATTCTTTCTTCTTATATCGAGAGACATTGCATTTCGGACACGCCTTTAGTAATTCATATTTGTTTCAAAATAAAATGCAATCGTTAGGACACACATGAATCCTTTCATAACTCATGCCAATAGAGCACAAAATTCGTTTAGCCTCGTAGGTTCGACTGTGAAGTTCATTATCATCTGGCAACATATCTTTTAGGAGTGTTAATAACTTTGTGAAGCTTTTATCAGACCATCCATTAATCGCTTTTAAGTTGTACAACTTTAATATCGCTGAAAGTCTTGTGAATTTAGTACAACCATTATATAATGGTTTCTCTACATCACTCAACAAACTCTCAAATATTTTAGGACAATCCCGAAGATCATCTTCAACTGCTTTTGCAATCTCCTTAACTCGGTCCCGCTCATATGTATCTGTGTCGAAATCATTTGAAGCATATGTCGCATCATTCTCAAAATTAGTGTTCCCTTTTTTTTTCTCACCATGTCTTATCCAACATGTATAGCTTTGATCAATTCCATGCCATACTAAATGTCCTTTGAATTCATCTGCTCTAAGGCGTTTTCCAAAACAACATTTTAAACAAGGACAAATGATTCAATTTGGGTCTTTTGCATTCTTCATTGCAAAATCAACAAACTCCTTCACTCCATTTTCATACTCTTTTGACAGTCGATTGACAGACATCCATTTCTTATCCATTTATATGACCTATATGAATGCAATGTTACACAAATTTATCAATCTATAACATTATACCAATCTATAGTATATATGCATACAAGTCTAATTTCAAAACAGAACATAACATATCGAACAAATTTTATATAACTTATCATGTAACAATTTATCTGATTTACCAGGTAACAATTTATACGATTTATCAAGGTTATGCCAACTACTATCATTTAACAATTTAGTAGTTTTAGAGACAACAACAAATTAATAAATACAATACTTGAGACTATAATCACTCAGTAGAAATGGGCACACAATAGATGAGGATTCAACAATTAAGAAGAGATATCACAGTAGTGAAAATGAGGGTTCGTAGGGCTCGTAGGAAGAGAATGTATTAAATATGTTTTTATTTATTTATCAATAATATATAATAGGTAGAATTTGTGGTATACACATTAAAAATAAAATTATGTAAAAGGGTTCTGTAATGTTACAGTTATATATATACTATTTTATAGCACTTATAAAAAAAACGCTCTAAAAGACCATGTAATTATGCGAAAGCTATATATTTTAAAACGCTTATATATAAAGTGCTATAAATATACTGTAGGAACGCTATATTTTACAGCGCTTATATACAAAATGCTATAAACATAGCGTGAGAGTGCTATATTTATAGCGCTCTAAAAACGCTGTAAATATTATGTGAAAGCGCTATGTGATCCTACAGCAGCGCTTTTCGCAAAAGCGCTGTAAATCCTAAACCCTTTTTGACCCTACAACAACGCTTTTTCAAAAGCACTTGTCATTAAAATGCTGTTGTATCTTCCGTTAATTTTAAAATATTATACAACAACGCTTTTAGTTATATTAGTAAAAAAAAATTAACTAAAGGAAATAAGTTAGGGCAGATTCTGTTATTAATGATATTGTAAATTAATGATATTTCATTGTTTTATTATACTATTAGTCATCTCACTTATTAATTGAGCTAAAGTAGTTAATGAGATTTAGTTAATGACGAGTCATTTGTGAGAATCTAAATTTAAATTTAAGCTGAAACAATATTAGCCAAATTTTACTTCTCTCCCAGCCGAACTCTAAATTACCATAATCTCTTAAATAAATAAAAAAAGAGTATCATCTACCATGAATATAAGAAAATTAACCACTAGGAAAACTACATTACTCCTTTCTCCAATTTTAATATTGGTGCAAAAAATGAGACAACAGAGTCATTAAACATATTTGGCTTAAATATACTCTTTTTTTAATTCATTTTTGTTTTATATCTTTTAAAAATAATGAATGTTAATATTTTTCATCATAGCTTTTTCAAACAATTATATGATAACCGTCATAAACTATTGTTCTCTAATCTTGATCACTTATAAAATTAAGTGTGAAAATTTAACAAAGATGAGATGAAAATACAAAGAACTCTGATAAATGTCATTCATTTCAAAGAGTTTATTTCTATTTCAAAGTATGTAAGGAGAGTTTTTTCAATACAAGTCTATTATTGAGTTAAAGAGATGTTTTTCTAAAGAAAATTATAATAGATACATAATGGTAATTATTAGAAGGAATTCCAATTACCAAATATTACTATTATTTTTATTGTGTTTGCAAAAAAAAACTAAAATACATCATTTATAAAATATAAATGACAAAAAAAAAAATAAATAACTAAAACAAATATTATATAAAAGATAAAAAATTAAAATTATATTAAAGAAAACCTATCTTTATTTTTATCTATATCAAAGTGCAAAAGCTTCATAAACAACGCAGCCAAAAAACAAAAGCAAACAATGTTCAAAGCTGCAAAAATTGTAAAAATAAATAGTGTTCAAGTTACTTTACATTGACTAGCTGGAAGATATATATGCTCCATTTTGTATAGTTAATTGATTTGACTTCATTTATAAATATATTTTTGATGCATGAGTACAGGAAATATAGGATAAGATAGACAAAATAAGAGAAGATAGGAAAAATATGCTACACATAAATAATTATAGGAAGAATATTTATTATTGATATATAAAAAATATGGAAAAAATATTTGTAATTAATAAATATAAAAAAATATATGTGATATATATTTGTCATTTAAAAATATATAAAAAATACGAGATAAATATATATTTTGTTATGATACATAAGAAACATGTGACAAATATTAAAAAAAAATACATAATAAATATTTATAACTGATATATTAAAAATTATTGGACAAATATTTGTTAGTGATAAATATAAAAACACACATAACAATCTTTGTCATTGATAAATATTAAAAAAAAGATGAGATGAATATTTATCACTGATACATAAAAAAACACGAGATAAATATTTGTCATTAATAAATATAAAAAAATACGAAACAAATATTTATTATTAATCCATAAAATAAATTTTGTAGTTTGAAGTCAAAAACTAAACACATATAAAATACAAACAAAGAGCGCTCTAATATTATTTAAGTGAATTGCACATTAATTTTAAATAGAAATTAAGAACTATTTAAGTCTAAAACATCTTAATTAAGCTCCATAAGAAATATTGTGTGTACTAAGTTTAAATCAATATATTTCTCCTAACCATTTAGTAGAATAAATGCTCCTAATAGTTAATAAAAATAATTTTGTAAAACGTTTTTCAATTATTTAAAACCTTTTTAATATGTATGAAAAACTTAAAAAACAAACTTATTTTGAAATAAAGGGAATATAAAATAACAGTATAAAACATACTTCGTTGTTGGACATACATAGTTGGTTTGTTTTCGTATTCACAGTCTATTTTCACGAAATATGAATAAAACCAAACCTATAAAAAAGTTAGTATGATATGGTTTATTTGGGTTGCAAATTTAAAAAATATAAGAAAGTTGTTTAAAAAATCTATAAAAAATATATATTATATTTTGCAAACACTATAGAATTTTGATACCACATAGTAATTATATAAATTACTATGAGATGAATAAAATATAATGATTAGAAAGTATACAAGAACAACATATTTTTTAATATAGTATTACTTGTACATATATGAATATATAGCTATTATTTTTAAAAGTTATTTAAGCAATACATAATCAATTAAAAAAGTCACACAATTTTTTGTTTTAATCTTAGACCATTCATGATGATTTAATGAATGACTATAATAATCATTCATCTAATTATAAAAGGTCATCTAATTTGATATGCTCTCCTACTAATAGTCAAGTTTTAGGGGATAAATTTAAAATGACATGAAATTGATATATACACCCAAACTAGTAGAAGTTTTGTTTGATTGGTTTGATTTAGAATTGGATAAAAAAAAGTTTAACCAATTTAATTAATTTGAATTTGAGTTATTGATTTTATTCTACCATCCTTACTTGTATTAGATCTTTCTAGTGTGTTGGTCAAAAGAATACGTAAAAATTATGAAATGATATATACGTATTTTTTCTATCTAATTTAGTGGTCTGTTGAAAAATATTTGATTTCGTATTTAATTCTCCATGTCTCAAAATATCCATATTTGCATATATTTGATTTATTTATATAAAAAAATCTTATTTAAAAGGAAATGATTGAATAGAGATAGTACTTATACTAAGACATTGACTATTCATTTTTTTTCCCTTAGAGATACTATTTTCAAAGATTTTGCATGTATCCTTTTTGAAGTTTTTCTTCCTATTCCTTAATCCTAATTAATTATTTCTTGTATGTAACTCTCTATTTAACCCTACACCATTACTAGATTCCTTCACAAATCACCATAGTAACACGGTCAATCCTAATTCTTAAGAATATTTAAAAAAAAAAAAAAAATTTCTAGCAACGGTTTCACCGTTGTGTCAAATATGAAAGTGTTAATCACTTTGGTTTTGATTCTTGGTTTAGTTTCACCATGTCTATGTACAAGGTGGAATGTAGTTAGAGGAAACAATAATATATATAATATGATGCAATATGGTGCTCGTGGTGATGGAAAATCAGACAATTCAAAAGTATATATATTTTTAATGAATTATATCTTGTCCTTTTAACTTTAATACTATATATAATTCATGAAAAACTTTAATCCTCTATTATTTGAGTGACTCTTGATTAACAAAATTTTGAATTGATTGCAGGCATTTTTAAAGGCATGGAATAGTGTGTGTGGAGCACAAGGGGAAGCAACATTAGTTATACCACCAAAGCTATCATTCTTAGTGAACAATATAATATTTAAAGGTCCTTGCAATGCCACAAGTATTACCATTCAGGTATATAATTTATTCAATGCCACAAGTATTTTATTTGAATAAGTAAAAAATATGTCTTAATATATATAGTATATAAATGAATGAAACATTATATAATCTATAAAAAAATGTAATAAGCAACTAGGATAAGAGATCCAGTCTCCAACTTAACAGCTCCATTGGTGTTTGAATACATTTTTGTTGTTGTAAATAAGCAATATATATTATAAATTTTGATTAATTTATTTAGCACTCTCTGACATTGTAGCTTAAAGGGAACATAATTGCACCTTCTAAGAATGAGTTGAAGGATAAGTCATATTGGATAAGGATCTCAAAGATAAACAGTCTCACAGTTGATGGTTATGGCAGTGGAAGTATCGATGGCTATGGTTCTACTTGGTGGCAATGCGAAAAATGCCCTCGACCTGAAGTATGATTATTCTACACCTAGTTTGTTCTAATTAATATTTGTATAGTGATAAATATTGTAGTATGAAAATATAGATTTTAATAATTTTGATGTTGATGTTTTTACAGGTCATAAATTTTCATGCTTGTAACAATCTTACTGTTACTAACCTGAGGGTAAGTAATGGCCCACGATCTCATATAGCCATCGATGGTTGCAACAATGCAACATTCTCCAATTTATTAGTCAACGCTCCTTCTACAAGCCCTAACACTGATGGCTTTGACATTTCTGCTTCCAAATATATTTCGATACAAGATTCCACCATTAGCACAGGTATATAAAATTCATTTATATCTTATAATTTTTAAAATTTAGTATGATATATAAACTAGCTAATAATTTATGAATTATCATTCTTATAAATAATAGGTGATGATTGTATTGCTGTCAATGGTGGTTCCTCCTACATCAATGCTACTCGTCTTGAATGCGGACCAGGTCATGGGATAAGGTTATTATTTTTTAATTTGAAATAAACTTATATATATTTACTATTTGAATTTTGACATTTGATAAATTATAATAAAAAATGTTTAAATTAATCAGTATTGGCAGCCTTGGTAGAAATAACTCTCATGAGACTGTTGAAGAGATTTATGTATACAATTGCAGCCTCATTGAAACCACAAATGGAGCAAGAATCAAGACAGTTCCGGTAAGTAGAATATTATGTTATAATTGCACGTCTACTCAACTAGTATTAATTATGCAGCTTATTTCCTCACTTTTTTCTCGAAATTAAATCATTAGTAATATTTAGTAATATGTATTATTTTATTTACATACATTCACAAATATTGATTTATAGATATACATTAATAAAAAAAATCTGCAATTAAATATGCATAAAAAGGAAAATTTTGATCTACTATAAAACTCTTGCAAAATAATTCTAGAAAACTATTTCCTCTGTTCCTTTTTATTTGTAGCTTTTTTTGGAATTTTATTATTATTTTTATTTTATGGAAACTAAGATTAAAAAACAATTTTAATTTTAATTTTAATTTTTTGCAGGGTGGATCGGGTTATGCTAGAAAGATTACTTTTGAGCAAATACAACTTACAAATGTTACCAACCCTATTATTATAGACCAACACTATGCCCCTAAAGTTGCAGATGCAAAGGTACACACATATATATTTTCGTTTCAACTATAATAATCTATTACATCTACAATAATATATTTAGTTATATTTATATTTTGAATTTTTTGAAAATTATTATAGGATTCAGATGTGCTAGTGAGTGATGTAACATTTCGTGGGTTTAATGGAACTTCAGCTAATGACATTGCTATTAAACTAGACTGTAGCACATTGGGTTGTTCCAATATTGTAATGGATCAAATTAACATTGTCTCTTCTCAAAATGGAAAGGAAGTCAAAGCTATTTGTAAAAATCTTCATGGAACAATCGAATCCACTATTCCAAATGTCTCATGCACATAAAAATATTGATTGAATCAAATAATATGTTATCGACCACCATATATATGTGAAAAGCTATGTCATAATAATTGTATTAGTTATCAAGTGTTGTAAGTTTTATTTCTGAGGTGCAACTTAGTGCTAAGTAATTCACATTGTAACCTCAACGAATTCAAATTCTGTAAAAGTTATTAGTGTTACTGTAATAAATAATAATTATTTCTTTTCTAATTTTTTATAAAAAAGTTTCATAAGTGTTTAAAAAAGTAAAACAAATGAGTTGTATCAACTTTTGCAATGCAATTAATATATGAAAATTTCTTGCTTCTTTAATAATATGTCATTTACAATCTAGGATTTGAATTACTTTTGCATTCATGTAATCAATATAAACTATCAGATTAAAATCGATTAACTCCCATTCTAACTTTGTATTTCTAACGTTAATAGTATGGATACATAACTTTAATTTAAAATTTAGTTTTTATTCTTATTTACTCCTTGATTAGTTTTTCAATTAATGATTCAACTTTTAATTATTACTGAATCAACCATTTTTTTTTAATATTAGCAACAACAAAATTGTCACAAATTATATGTTGTTTAACGATATTAATGTTTAACGATATTAATTTCTGGACCCAAACAACCGGGGAATGATATCGACGTTTACCTAGCTCCTTTAATTGAAGATTTAAAAAAGTTATGGGAGTCAGGTGTGGAAGTTTATGATGGGTATAAGAAAGAATGTTTCAATTTGAGGCTATGTTGTTCGGCACAATTAATGACTTTCCAGCATATGGTAGTTTATTAGGGTATAGCATTAAGGGTCAGTGTGCTTGTCCTATATGTGAAGAGAGTACTGATTGGATGCGGTTAAAACATTGTAAGAAGAACGTCTTTCTTGGACATCGTAGATTTTTACCTTTTAGTCATCATTATCGTGGGTGAATAAATGCATTCAATGGAAAATTAGAGGAAGGTAACACTACAAGAAAACATTTCTATACCTACGGAAAATTATCCACGGAAATTAGTCTGTAGGTAAATTATTAATTACCCACGGAAAAACCGTGAGTAACTTTGTTCTTGAATAAAAATATTTTTTTAAGACGATTCCACGGTTATTCCGTCAGTAATGTTAAAAATAATCTGTGGGTAATGTTAAAAAAAAATCAACTCAGCTTATGTTTTCAAAATATTTTTGTATTTTATGTTTCCACAGGTCTTCCGTGGGTAAAGTTAATATTTAATTTTTTTTAAAATTATTTCATTTTTTAAAATTGATAAAATGTGAAAAAAAAACCTAATCACATAACCAGTAACACTAAACCTAAGCACGCATCCTTCCATCCCCTCCTTTCTATCATTACAAGCAAAGAAAGGCAAGAGCAGGTTTTTAGTCCCATGTAACAGATTGAGTAGCTTTTATAACCAGCATCTAAGTAACTTCCAGATCTATATTCACCATCAGTGTTAGATCCTCTAGGTGCAGGGGAAGCAAGCACCGAAATAGGTGCCTTGACTGTTCTAGGCGGGGCGGGCCGCCCACCTTCGAATGGTGTTGGTCCTACGGACCGTGAATGGATTCGCCTCTGGCCTCGGGGCACGTCGGAACCGCATGAGTTCACCGGGGTGGAGCACAGTCCGCTAAAATCGGCATAGGTTAGGTGCTATTGATGGAACATGGTCTTGTACCTTTAAAATGCAACTACACCTCGCCTTCGAAAAACACTGTGAAACCTTTTCTTTTTCTTTGCATTTCTCAAACCCTTTTCTCTCTACTATCTTCAACGAACCCTAATCCCCAAAAATCCTAAATTCAATTTCGAACAACCCTAAGTTCATCTCTCTCTTTTCACTTCGTGATTTGCAGTAGCAAGTAAGTTCTATTCTCCTTCCAAATCATTTCAGTTTGCGATTTCACTTTTTATTTTGGTAATCTTGCTTGTTAAGTGTCATTTTTTTGCGATTTGCTAAATAAGGTTGTGGATTTGTGATTTGTTCTGTTTTTGAGCTGATATGAGTGCTAATCTTAAATTTCAATTTACAATGCTTCAATTTCAGTTCAATAATTCTTTGACCCTTCTCTTTTGTTCAATAATTTCAGTTCAATTTCAGTATAATGCTGATGTGAAGTGCGGTGAACAAAAATTAAATGTTGTATACGAAGCTGATATCAGCCGACATAAATTAGTGAAGGTTATTTTGAAGGCAAGTTGATGAAATCAATGAGCAAACATCCATTCAGTCAGATCTTACTGGTATGTGGCTAGAGTAATTTGTAACTAGTATTAGTAATGTTGTTCTAATTGCATTAGACCTGTCTGTTTGTGCATATATGTAATATTTTAAGGTGTGTGTGTATCAATAGCTTCTATGGGAAACTAGCTCAGAATAATTGTCTCGACTTTGCATATGAATTTTGAAGCTTTATTTGGGTATGGTGTCATTCTAGGTCTTATCATGACGGGGAGCATTATAACAGTGTTTGGTTAAAAGATGATCCTTGTGATGGACCTCTAAGGTCGATTGTAATTAAGGTTCTTATTGGAATTTTGTTAAGAGTTAATTAAAAGTAGTAGCTATTTACTGATTAATTTTAGTTTGTGAAAGGCGAATGCCGATCTTTCAGCGCCATCCCATCAAACAAAAGATAGAGCTAGCAGACCCTATGAGCAAGCTGGTAGGCAAACTTTTCAGCCAGGGTCTGTAAAGGCGGTTATGGCTGGAAGTGGATGTGAAAACAAAGAAAAATTGGAACATGTGCAATAAGTGGCTGCGTTTTTCTTTATTTGAAAATTGATGATATCTCAGTTAAAGGAGAACTCTTGCAGCTTGCTGCTTTTTTTCTTCTGGAAATTAACAACTTTACATGTAAGTATAAATTCTTTGTTGCAGATTCTAAATCAGGTAAATGGAGATGTTGGGGCTGCAATAGAGTTTCTAATAGCAGAACAAGGAGCAGAAGAGTGCTCTTCAAATTCTTTACTGTTTTCATTCAAAATGATATGTAGAGCTGCTTTTACATCCCGTCATCGCTTCGCACCAAACCTATAACTAGAACTCCTCCATCTGGTATGTAATTTTATTTATGCTGCATTGCATTGCATGCTAAGGATTCTATAAGGACTCTATGGTTCAACTGGAGGGGATACTAATACTATTCTATTCCATTGTGCTTGTAATCTATTTCATGTTGTCATTCGTAAATGGAGGAAAATATCACTTTGTTCAAATTCCGCTCTTCCATAGTGCTATATCGCTCTTAGTCACTATTTGACAACACTGTGTACTAAGTAGGGTATCGCGAAACAATAGTGATTTCTTCAAATTCCGCTACTACACTATAGCAGCTATTTGACCACACTGCTAGAGAAAAAATTGTATATTGGTTCGATCTTTCTGGCTTAAAATGTGAGTGTAGCCCGCAATGCCTGAATTGCACTCTCTGTGGCAAAAAATTATTTGGATAAATGGAATATGACTGAAGTTAATTGTAAAATTTAGGCTTTTATTTCCGTTCATTGGAAGTTTGTTATTTAAGTAACGTTGGGATATTAATATTGATTCTTGCTATGCATGTTTAGTTGTGGCACCATCTAATATGTTGGTCAATCTTTCAAGGTTGTCGCTATTGCAGTCACATACATGAGGCGTGTTTACACAAGGTAAGTGTCATGAAATTGTAGGTCTGTGGTGGAGGGAACATTCCCCTAAATCATAGGAACATCTAGTTTTGTTTTTTAGATGGAGAGTAGCTAGTATTTTTTGCTGTGTTTATGAAAGTTTGAGTCAGTATTGCAAGTTTACAGTTCATAAATTACTTTTTCTTTTAATGTTAGGATTTATAAAGAAGCGGTTTCTCCTTTTGTTGCCATCTAGTTTAATAACCAGCAATTGTATTAGAATTACTAAAACAAAATCTCATTATAGAATTAACAAATATCATCTCATCTAAGAGCTATCGTCTTTTTTTTTTGTTTGAAGGAAGAGTATGACGGAATATCATCCACGCCTTGTAGCTCCAACCTGCTTGTACCTGGCATCAAAAGCAGAAGAAAGCACAGTGCAGGCCAGGCTACTTGTATTTTACATAAAAAATTATGTAAGCTGTTAGTTAGCCTATATATAATATTTGTTTTATTTTGCCTAATGTTAACTTCTGATCTTAAAAGTGAATTATTTGTTTTCATAGTTGTCTCTTGCTAGTATACTCCCCTGGTCTTGATTATAAGCAACAATAACTATCTTCTCACTTATTAAGAAATTTAGTTATATGCAATTAAGCTTCTTGTTCTCATAAATTTTTTAAGTGCATTGTCAAAAGTGTAACTATCCTTCATGGGAACTTGTTCCATATAAATTAAAGAGTCATTCAAAAGTAAAACTTATATTAATTGAAGGATATTTTTGGATAGGCATCATTAAATAGAGTGAAAGGAAGATATATTTGCTCATATTTGAGACAAAAATATGGATACTTTTTTGTTTATATTTGAGACCAGAAAGAGTATTTCCTTTTTGTTCTGAAAGCATAATTTCATATGCAGATAATGATGATAATAAGTATAGGTATGAAATAAAGGACATACTTGAAATGGAAATGAAGATTCTAGAAGCATTGAACTATTACTGGTTGTATTCCACCCCTACCGTTCCCTCTCAGGGTAAGTGTTTGATGAGATTGGTTGTCCATATTGTGTACACAGATTCAAATAAGGACAAATTGCATAAATACCCTTTTACTTTGACCTTCTAGAACATACAGAATCTATGTTTTATTTCATTGACATTCTATTTAATATATATTCAATTATAATTGATTGAATTAGTAGGCCATGTTTGTTCTATTGTCCAACTTGACAGCAACATTGAAACTGTATCTTTTGAGCTACACATAAGATATTCAACTGTCATTCAATTCAATGGTTATAATTCATTAAAATGAAAATTTGAATTTTTTATCTTACAGAAGTTTCTATGAATGTTGTATTAATGACTAGGTAGATTGTAGGATGATTGAAGGGAATTAAAGTTTGATCAGAATATAAACTATCATTCCATGTCATTTCACTCTATTCCATCCTATACCACCAATCCAAACATACCCTTAATGTCCGAACCGGTCTTTCCTTAAGCATTAAGATTACATTCATATATATATATATATATATATATATATATATATATATATATATATATATTCACACTTATTTTATAATGATAATTCTCCGAGTTGCTTCAGGACGCAGGTCTGAACGATCTAAGCATGACCCAACTAACTTGGTAAGAGTCTTTCGTTTCATTTCGTTTCTTCTCATTTTATCTCCTCGTCCCCTATTTTATTATATGTTATGTTATGTTTTTGCTCTGCATTTTCTATTTGACCATATATAATTTTAAATAGACGAAATGCTTAGCATTATAATTATCCCTTATTAAAGGAAACAAAGATAACATTAGCTTTGAGGTGGAGGATCAGAAACCATCTCAGCACCTTGCACTTCTTTTATCTCTTAATGAATTATTTTCTTCAAAGGAAAAGGGAAAAAAAATACAATATATGTTCTTCTGTTTGTTTTTATTTTGTAAACTAGTATGCAGGTAGGTGACACTCTTCCTTATTTGAATTCTTTTAGAGTTAAGTTAGGTTTTTGTTGTATCTTAATTTCTCAAATGGTTAGAACTTGGAACATTTTTATACACAAGCATTACCCATATCCTACTAATTGTCCGTGGGTAAATATTTACCTACGAGCGAAATAGCTACGGACCCGTGTCCGTGGGTAATTTTAGGTTACCTACGGACTTGTCGTGGGTAAAGATAAAATCTGCTGTAGGTAATAACACTTTTTCTTGTAGTGTAATGCTCCAAAAGCACCGACTAGATATCAAATATTGGAAAAAGTACAAGGTTTGACCAATAAATTTGGCAAACCATTTGTGGGAGAGCTTGTCAAAACTGGGTGGAAGAAAAAGTTAATTTTCTTTGAATTGCCATATTGGAAGTCATTGTTTATAAGATATTTTCTCGATGTGATGCATATCGAAAAAAATGTCTTTGATAGTGTTATTGGTACGTTACTCAGTGTTCTGGGAAAGTCTAACGATGACATCAATGCAAGATTGGATTTGGTCGATATGGGAATAAGAAATGAATTGGGTCCCGTAAAGAAAGGAAATCGCACATATCTACCTCCAGTCGCTCATACTCTATCTAGAAAGGAAAAAATTGTTTTATGTAAATTTCTACACGAAGTTAAATTTCCAGAAGGATACAGTTGAAACATAAAAAATTTAGTTTGTATGAAAGACCTCAAGTTAAAAGGTTTGAAGACTCATGATTGTTATGTTCTAATGGAGCATTTGCTACCAATAGGTATACGTTCCATTTTACCTGAAAAAGTTCGACGAGCCATAACTAAATTATGTTTCTTCTTCAGGGAAATTTGTAGTAAAGTGATCGATCCTCAGAAATTACCGACATTGCATAGGGAAATTGTTGTTACTTTGTGTGAGCTTGAAATTTATTTCCCACCCTCGTTTTTTGATATAATGGTTCACCTTACTGTTCATCTTATTAAGGAGACACAACTTTGTGGGCCAGCTTATATGAGATGGATGTATCCGATAGAACGATATATGAAAATATTAAAAGGGTACTGACGCAGTCGGAAATTGCAAAGGGTTAGCAAGCGCTAATCCTAAAAAAGAACAAGTTATGGAATCCACCATAGAAGAGAAAAACTCTCAAAATTAATTATTTTATTAAAAGATACCGTTTGTTACAGCATAGAAAGTCTTTAAATAGATAATAGAAACCCTAGTACGAAAATTAGGTAAACAGAAAAGCCCTAAATTAAAGGAAAAGCTAAAATGCTGTAAAAACAGAAAAGCCCGAAATTACGGGAAAAACTAAAACGACTGTTTTGAGGCCCAAGACGAGCTCAAAACGGTTCTGGAGCCCAAACGTCATGGCGAATCAATGCGTTGTGTTCGTGGCGCGATTCCCTTTTCGGAAAGGTATAATAATAGGCAATCTGACACGGGACGATCCTTTTCCACATTTCCCGCTGCGTTTGCCCGCAAAACCGTTTCTTCCTCGATTCTTACCGCGAACCTTCTTACATCAGTCTCCTCCACTTCCAAAGAACTCGATCCCGAGTTCATACCAGGGTAAAGGGCAGCTTCCTCATGGAACTCATAAATATCAGCCACATTAAAGGTATTGGAAATATTCATGGATTCCGGCATGTCGATCACATAAGCGTTGTCATTGATCTTCTTCAACACCTTGAAAGGCCCGTACTTGCGAGGCTGAAGCTTCGTGTAAGTGCCAATTGGGAACCTCTCCTTACGCAGGAACACCATCACTTCATCTCCCACAGCAAAAACCTTGACTCTCCTGCGCTTGTCAGCAGCGACTTTGTTCTTCTGCCCAGTAGCTTCTAACTTCGCCCTGACAGTCACCTTAACGGCTTGCACATCCTTGGCCATACTTTCAGCTGCAGTACTCACCCTATTAGCCTTGGGTAGTACCACCTGATCAACCACATGCCGCGGTGGAGAAGTATAAACCAGAGAGAAAGGCGATTTTCCTGTAGCTGAGTGCACTGCGCTGTTGTAAGCAAATTCGACCTGGGGTAAAACTAGATCCCACTGCTTCGGCTTATCCCCGCAAATACTCCGAAACATGTTCCCTAGCGTTCGGTTGGTGACCTTTGTCTGCGCATCAGTCTGAGGATGAGCTGTAGAACTCCTATTCAGTGCAGTACCAAACATCCGCCATAGAGTAATCCAGAAATGACTGAGGAACTTGGTGTCTCAGTCTGATGTGATGGACATGGGGACTCCATGCAAACGCACAACGTCCTTGAAAAACAATTTGGCTATGTTGGATGCATCCGCAGTTTTCTTACAAGCAATAAAGTGTGACATCTTTGAAAACCTGTCAACCACCTCACCACAAACACAGAATCTACTCCTCGTTGTGTACGAGGTAATCCCAATACAAAGTCCATCTAAAGATCTAACCAGATATCATCAGGAACAGGTAACGACATGTAAAGACCAGTGTTCTGAGGCTGACCCTTAGAAACCTGACAAGTGTAGCAGCACTTGACGATAACACCCACGTCACGGCGTAGATGATGCCAGTAATTCCGCTCCTCCAAACTGGCGATGGTTTTGTCTCTCCCCAAATGACCTCCAAGACCGCCACTGTAACACCCCGAGTTTAAAACACAGCGCGGGTGCATTTTTTTTTAAAAATTAATAATTAAAATAAGTTTTCCCAAATTTATTTCAAAAGAATTAAAATAAAGTTCTTCGTAAAATAGTACGTTATAGATTAATCGATGAACGTAAACCAAATACTTCATCAGGATTATCACCAAGTACTTATTTTGGAAATTAGTTTTTAAACATTAATACATCCCAAAATAAATATCAGAGTACATGGTTCAGCGGAAAATAGTACAGAATTTCAAAAATAAGACAAAAGTCTAGACTGATCATGCACTAAGCTACAGTAGCACAGTCTCCACCGTATCCTCTATAAGTCTCGTCTTCAGCCAACCATCTGTCCCTCTGCGTTGTCCACGTAGACTCCGTACGTAAAGATCAGGGAAAACTAACGACGTTTCCGTCGTTAGTGTATCCGTCGGTAGGACGGGTTCGGGTAACATCTGGAAGCCCAAAGTCCACAATATATAGCAAGGTGTCACCGACCGAAAATAACAGATAATCACATAGCATATATTGCACAACAACATGTATAATCATGGTATAACATATGATGATGAGGAAATAATCATGCTCATTTGAAAATTTATGACTTTCATGCCTTTTCAAAAACAGCAGTCAATGATTATGAAGTATGCGGTAAGTACAAACACACGTCAACAAAACACAATCATTAATTCAGAATTTCATATTCTGAACAGCATTCACACACATTAATTTCCAACATTCATCATATAAACAATCGTAACACACCGGTCAAATCCCTCAATGTAATGCATATATGCTCATGCATAATTTTCTTGGAATCACCAAGGTGCAGTCGCTCACAGACCAGCACAAATTAACGGCCCTGATGACCAGGGTGCAATCGCTCACAAATCAGCACCAGTGCAGATGCTCACAGTGCAGCACATCGTGCAGTCGCTCACAGACCAGCACGTTTGACATAAACCAAGGTACAATCGCTCACAGATTAGTACCTAGTGCAGTCGCTCACAGACCAGCACTCGTGCAATCGCTCACAGATCAGCACGTGGTTGCGCATTTCAAGGTACAGACGCTCACAGTCCAGTACCGGTGCAGTCGCTCACAGAGCAGCACTTATATACCAAGGTACAATCGTTCACAGATCAGTACCTAGTGCAATCGCTCATAGATCACCACTCGTGCAATCGCTCACAGATCAACACGTGGTTGCGCATTACTCCGTGGCCCATCGCGGGTACCTCTTGACTATGCAATGCATGAATATGCAGTGTTTCACTTCTCTAGAAACAGAATGCAACTCAGAAATTCATGCTTTCCATCATGTTTAAAATATAACAGCACAGTCAGAATTAACATCATCACAATCATAAATTAAACAATCCATTAATCATTCACACTTTGAAATGTTTTCCCAACCCCTCAAAATTCACACACAGTGTTTAAAACTGAGATTTTTCTGGGATTTACGAATCTGTATTCGAATACAGCTCTTCTGTATTCGAATACAGAAGTCAAAAACAGTATAGAATCACTCTCTGTATTCGAATACAGCCCTCTGGTATTCGAATACAGAGGCAGATTTCAGTGCATAAAACAACCTCTTTCATTACATCAGTAAAGTTTTTAAAACTTCATCACCACCACTTCAAAATCTCATCAAAAGTTCCACTTTAACTCACCACAATATCCTCAGTATTCCCCAGACACTCAGGGTTTTCAAAACACTCTTAAAACTTGAAATTTTCTGAAAATTCGAATCTGTATTCGAATACAGACCCTCTGTATTCGAATACAGACCCTCTGTATTCGAATACAGAAGCAGGAAACTGCAACTTAACATTCTGTATTCGAATACAGCTTGACTGTAGTCGAATACAGGAGTTCAACCTTTGGAAAATGCAGCCTTTTCTCCCTTGTCACTTAAAGGTTTTCAAACATCCTTCTCTCCTCTTTAAAACAATTTCACAGACTTCTTTTCAAATCATTAAAACCTTCTCAGAGTTTCTCAACACTTCAAAACTGACATGACAGTGATTAAAACTTGTTTTTCTGGAAAACACGAATCTGTATTCTAATACAGCTTCCTTGTATTCGAATACAGAAGCTAAAAACTGAGTTTCTGGAAAAAACTCGAATCTGTAGTCGAATACAGCATGCCTGTAGTCGACTACAATTGCGAATACAGTATTAAAATTTCACTTCTGTATTCGAATACGACATGATCGTAGTCGAATACAGATGCGAATACAGAAGCAAAAATCTTTCCTCTGTATTCGAATACAGGGCTCGTATTCGAATACAGGTTTGAAAACTTTAAAATAAAACAGAAACCTGGAAGGTTGTATTCGAATACACACATGTTGTAGTCGAATACACATTCGAAAACCAGTGAAAGTTCAACCCTTTTCAAAACTGATTCTTTTAAAACAAACAGCCAATATCAAACAGATTCTGCACTTTTTCCAGAAAAACGTTCCCTCACTTAAAATTCCTTTTTCTTTAAAAACCATCAACACCACCAGAATCACACAAAACAACCAGAATCAAAATCATCAAGATCACCCAGAATAACCAGAATCATCACAAACAAGACCAGATTCAGAATCATTTTCATCACCATAATCCCACAACATAAAACAGAATCAGAACCAGTTTATCCAAAACAGAGACAGATGATCAATCATCAGGACACCATGCAACATTTCAGTGTTCTCACTCATCAGAACAAACATGCAACATTTCAGTGTTCACACTCCTCAGAACAAACATGCCACATTTAAGTGTTCACAAAATACCAGAGCAAACATGCATGCATTCAGTTTTCCCAAAACACCAGAGCAAACAGGTATGCAATCAGTTTTCTCAAAACACAACAGAATGACAAGCAAACATCACAAAACACTAAGCACCAACAGGATGCATTTTGCATTTTAATTCCATTTTCAAATCAGTTTTAAGACATGCGTTTTTAATCATAACTAAAATGGCATGCAAACATTTTCCAGCATTCACACAGGAGTAACACAACATATTTTACCAGTAAAAACAACCAACAACAACTCATCAGAATAATCACTTATCAACCAAATGCATTTTCTCTCAAAATGTCATTTTTCGAAAATAGCTTTTCTTTTAAAAACAGAACTGAAACAGCACAAATTTATGGCCCTAATGCAGCTAACAGATGGAAGGTGCCCTTACCCTTGTAGCGTGCTCTGCTATTTCTCTTGTTCCTGCTGCGTTCCCTTTTCCGCGTCCAAAAACGGTGAAACTGTTCCCTGAGTTTGCTGCTGTAAAACGGGGTTCTTTCTCTTCGTATTGAGGTGGGGATTAACTTTACTACTGGGGGTTTTCAGGTTTGAGGCTTGGATTCTCAGTTAATGGTGTTTGAAGGAATTTCCCTCTCTTCAATTTCAATTCGGGAATGGCAGAAACAGAGACAGAAATGGGAGAGGTGATGGAGTTGGTACATGCAATATGGGCAGTAAGGAGGAAGGAATGGTGTTCTGACTTCACCATCTTTCTCACTCCTATTTATAGACTCTCATGGTGCCACCTCACTTGCCACTTGTCTGATTTTCCAGCTTTTTAATTATCTTGCAATTAGCCACTAATCCTTACTTAATGGTCCAATTAATTTAATTACTTGAAATTAAATTAATTTACTTCTTCATCCAATAATTTTAATTCATCTTCCAAATAAATATGTATATATATATTCACTTCAAAACATACATATATTAAATATTTACAAAAATTCCCAAAATACCCTTGACAATAATTCCAAAAATTAATATTTAAAATTAAGGGTCTTACAAAACTCCCCCCCTTAAATTAGTTTCGTCCTCGAAACTACATGTCCGTAAATAATTGAGGGTATTGTTCCTTCATTTTACTTTCCAATTCCCAGGTTGCGTCTCCAGTAGTTGGATTCCAAATCACCTTGACTAGTAGGACTTCCTTGTTTCTCAAGTGCTTAATCTTCCTGTCTTCGATCCTCACCGGAAATACTTCAAACGACAGGTTGTCCCTTAGATGAATTGTATCAGGCTCGATTACATGTGTCGGGTCTGCATTGTACTTTGTTAGCTGCAATACATGAAATACGTCGTGAATGTTGGACAGTATTGGAGGTAAAGCAATCCGATAGGCCAATGGTCCAATACGTGCAGTAATCTAGTATGGCCCAATAAATTTAGGAGTCAACTTCCTTGACTTAATAGCTCTGACAACACCAGTTGTAGGCGTAACCCTAAAAAATACATGATCGCCCTGCTCAAATTCCAAGGGTCTGCGGCGCTTGTCCGCATAACTCTTCTGACGATCTTGTGAAGCCTTCATTTTCTCTTGTATTCTCTTGATCTTCTCTGTGGTCTGTTCCACCATCTCTGGTCCGACAATCATACTTTCTCCGTCCTTATACCAGCATAAGGGCGTTTGACACTTGCGTCCCTACAATGCTTCATAGGGCGCCATTCCAATGCTAGCGTGGAAACTGTTGTTGTAGGTGAACTCAATCAATGGAAGAACGTCATCCCAACTCCCCATGTCATCCAACACGCATGCTCTTAAGAGATCCTCCAAGGACTGATTTGTTCTCTCGGTTTGTCCATCTGTTTGAGGGTGATAAGCTGAACTCAGTTTCTGTTTTGTGCCCAAAGCTTCATGCAGTGCTCCCCAGAAATGAGATGTGAACTTTGGGTCGCGGTCCGATACAATACTTGATGGTACGCTGTGTAGCCTTACAATCTCCGCGATATAGATCTCTGTTAGCTTATCTACCTTATATGTTGTCCTCACCGGTAGGAAATGTGCGGACTTCGTCAAACGGTCCACTATTACCCAAATTGAATCATTCTTTTTCCTTGTCTTGGGCAGTCCTGTTATGAAATCCATGGAAATGTTGTCCCACTTCCATTCCGGTATGTCCAAAGGTTGCAGCATTCCAGCAGGTCGTTGATGTTCCACTTTCGCTTTCTGACAAGTCAAACAAGCTGATACATATTCTGCTACGTCCCTTTTCATTCCTGGCCACCAAAAGTTTTGCCTTAGGTCTTGGTACATCTTGGTTGCTCCAGGATGAATGCTCAACTTACTCTTATGAGCTTCTTCCAAAATCATTCTTCTCATCTCTGTAACTTCCGGCACACAAACTCTTCCATTACACCTCAGAATATTATCTGTTCCGACACTGAACTCAGTTGTCTGCCATTGCGCTAACAAATTCCTCTTTTCTTGGATCAATGCGTCATCTTGCCGGTTTGCAATCTCCTCAAGTAATCCACTAGAAATTGTTATCATCCCACACTTTAACACTCCTGGTGCAAACCTCACGTCCAAGTGTAGGTCTCTAAATGCTTCCCACAACTCTTGTTGTTTGGCCATTATCATTGAAGATACTGACACACTCTTCCGACTTAATGCATCAGCCACCACATTGGCCTTTCCATGGTGGTACTGCAATGAGAAGTCAAAATCCTTGAGAGTTTCCATCTTCTCTGACGCATGTTCAATTCCTTCTAGTCGAACAGATACCTCAAGCTTTTATGATCACTAAACACCGTGAATGTGCATCCATAAAGGTAGTGTCTCCAGACCTTTAGCGCAAACACTACTGCAGCAAGCTCTAAATCGTGGGTAGGGTAGTTCCGTTCGTGAGTCTTCAACTGCCTTGAGGCATAAGCTACATCTTTCTTATGCTGCATTAAAACACATCCCATACCTTGGTGAGATGCATCACAGTAGACTTCGTATGGTTCCTCTAGCTGTGGCAGAACTAACACTGGTGAGGTTGTCAATTTCTCCTTTTGCAACTGAAAACTCTCTTCACACTTCTCCGTCCATGCAAACGGCTGATTCTTTCTGGTTAGTTGTGTCAGATGAGCTACAATCTTAGCGAATCCTTCAATGAATCTCCTGTAGTATCCTGCTAGTCCAACAAAACTTCTTATGTCTGTGACAGTCCGAGGCTGTTTCCAGGCAAGAATTGTCTCAATCTTTGCCGAATCCACAACGATTCCTTCTTTGGTTATTACGTGTCCCAAGATATTCACCTTATCTAGCCAAAATTCGCACTTCGACAGATTGGCATACAGTTGCTTCTCGCGTAAGACTTCAAGAACTTGGCGTAGGTGTTCTCCGTGTTCTTCTTCATCCTTTGAATAAATTAAAATATCGTCGATGAATACCACCACGAACTTATCCAAAAACGGGCTGAATATCCTATTCATATAATCCATAAATATTGCCGGTGCATTCGTAACCCCAAAAGGCATAACGAGATATTCATAATGTCCGTAACGAGTTCTGAAAGCATTCTTTTGAATATCTCCTTCTCTTACTCGAATCTGATGGTATCCCGACTTCAAATCAATCTTTGAAAACACTGCTGCACCCCTCAATTGGTCCATCAAATCGTCAATGCGCGGTAAAGGGTAACGGTTCTTGATAGTTACCTTGTTAAGCTGTCGATAATCCACACATAGACGCGAACTTCCATCCTTTTTCTTAACCAACAATACCGGTGCTCCCCACGGCGACACACTTGGTCTGATAAATCCTTTCTCCAACAAGCCTTCAATCTGACTTTTAAGCTCTCTTAATTCCAATGGCGACATCCGGTACGGCGCAATTGAAATAGGTCCAGTTCCTGGGTGTAAGTCAATGAAGAACTCCACCTCTCTCACCGGGGGTAATCTTGGAATCTCATATGGAAATACGTCCGGGTATTCCTTGACTAACATCACATCTTCTATATTTACATCCATCTTGGTCTCCATGTTAGCCAATGATAAGAACTCCTGAGTTCCTTCTCTCAGCGATACTCCGAGTTGGTTAGCTGTCAAATATCGAGCAACTCCAGGTTCGGGGAAAAGAACCAGTTTTCGAGCGCAATCCAAAACTACGTAATTATAAGACATCTAATCCATGCCGAGAATGATCTCGAGGGATTGTAGGGGTAGACAGATTAGATTAACCAAGAAGTCCCTATAAAACCATCATTACTTCAGTCACACCACAACTCACACAAGACTTGACACTTTAACTACTTGCTTCTTATGCATGATCAGCTAATGACTCAAAACCACACTTTAATCAGAGCTTAAACACCAAAAATTAACCAAATGCTCTGATACCACAATTGTAACACCTCGAGTTTAAAACACAGCGCGGGTGCATTTTTTTTTTAAATTAATAATTAAAATAAGTTTTCCCAAATTTATTTCAAAAGAATTAAAATAAAGTTCTTCGTAAAATAGTACGTTATAGATTAATCGATGAACGTAAACCAAATACTTCATCAGGATTATCACCAAGTACTTATTTTGGAAATTAGTTTTTAAACATTAATACATCCCAAAATAAATATCAGAGTACATGGTTCAG
Organism: Cicer cuneatum; assembly: GCA_037974295.1. Lineage (NCBI taxonomy): Eukaryota > Viridiplantae > Streptophyta > Magnoliopsida > Fabales > Fabaceae > Cicer > Cicer cuneatum. The sequence goes on along the minus strand of JBBPBO010001985.1, from coordinate 73,052,148 downwards.
CGGAAAATAGTACAAAATTTCAAAAATAAGACAAGCCATTAATATAGCGAGTCACCAAAATTTCAAAATTCTCAGGTAATGAGGTAGGTTCGGCAGGCTGGAACTTGGAATTAAATCAATCTGATGCTGAATATCTCGCATAGGAGGCAAGTCGTTGGGTAGCTCATCCGAGATCAACTCCCCAAAATCCGCCAAGATTTCCTGCAACTCTTTCGGTGGTTCAGGCTCCTCTTTCATAGCACTCAGCAAACCCTTGACCACCACTGGGCAAAACCACTCAGTTTCCCTGAAGGCTTCAGTCAAATCATGCTCATCCTGCATCATAACAAGAAAACTGGATTTCTCCTTCCCCGTTCGTCTATTAAAACCAGAAACTGGGGCCATAGCTATCTTGTGCCTTTCCCAGGAGAACATCATCACATTATCTTTGTCTCTATACGTGATATCATTGTCATACTGCCAAGGTCGCCCAAGTAAGACATGACACACATCCATATTCAGAACATCACACACTACCTCTTCCTTGTAATGTCTTCCGATGGAAATAGGCACCTTGCAAGTCTTCGTCACCTTGACTTGCGAACCCTTACTCACCCAGCCCAAAGCATAAGGCTTGGCATACGGTTCTGTCGGCAACTCTATGTAGTCCACCAGCTTCTGGGAGACCAAGTTCTCTGTACTCCCGTTATCCATGATCAGATTACACACCTTATTTTTAATAGAACAGTGTGTTCTAAAAAGATTATTCCTTTGCCCCTCTTCCTTTGAAGACAACAGGACTCTCTGCAGCACAAAATTCACTACTTCTTCAGCTTCTTCTTCAGCGAACTCAACACCATCATACTCGTTGTTTTCTTCCTCTTCTTCAGATTCCTCATTCAAAACTGCAATCGTTCTCTTGGAAAGACAAACATTCGACTTGTGACCATGCCCATCGCAACGGAAACTCTTATCTCTCGTCGGTTTTGTGTATGGGTTGGCTGACTTCTGGTTTGCCCTCTTGTTGTTGGACGTAGCACTACTGGTTCCACCAGTTTCCTTTGCTGAGGAGTTAGAATCGTTAGCAGCAACACCCTTATCCTTATCACCAGCAACTTCAGAATTACCCTGCGGAGTGAATCTGCGAAAAGATGAGAAATTTCTGGGGGATTTCTCAATCAGTTCCGCTTTCAAGGCTAGCGTAGAGGCCTCAGTCATGGTCCATACAGTCTGCAGACCCATCTTCTTCTGTATCGACCCCTTTAAGCCATTAATATAGCGAGTCACCTTCTGACCCTCAGTTTCTCCTAGTTCGTTGCGTTCTGAGAAACGCAGGAACTTTGCTGTATACTCGGTCACATTCCTTCTACCCTGAACGCAATCTATATACATCTTATACAAAATCTGCTCATAATCTTTAGGAAAGAAACGTTCCAGCATCAACTGTTTCATTCGCCTCCATGTTCTGATTGGCGCTTCCTCTGGTGCTACCTCTGAACAACAAGCTTATCCCACCACACAGCAGCGGTACTCTTCAATCGAATTGCCACCATCTTCACCTGCTTGTTTTCTTGCACACCCATCACATCGAAGAACCGATCAACGTCAATCTGCCAATCCAGAAACTCTTCAACCCCCATAGTTCCATAGAACAACAGGATGTCATCCTTGACTCTGTAGTCGTTGCGATTCTGATGATTATCGAAACCATGATTCTCCTCATGGATCTCTTCTTCGGAACTAGAGTCCGATTCAACACGAGCCTGCAAGTCTCCATGTGTACGCCTGGGCGGTTTGTCTCTCTTGAATCTGTCCCTCCTATTATTGACGGCGTTCACTTGAAATGTCAAAGCCGCCATCTGAGTCGTCATCTGCGTAGTCAAAGCAGTAAGGGCCTCGGTAAAAGCCGCAGTGATACCCTCGATGTCTGCTCTTATGACTAGTTGATCTCCCATGGTTGTTCAAGCTACGAAAAGAAATAGGAGAAAGCCTGCTCAGATGCCAACTTGACGCAATCGGAAATCGCAAAGGGTTAGCAAGCGCTAATCCTAAAAAAGAACAAGTTCTGGAATTCACCAGAGAAGAGAAAAACTCTCAAAATTAATTATTTTATTAAAAGATACCGTTTGTTACAGCATATAAAGTCTTTAAATAGATAATAGAAACCCTAATACGAAAATTAGGTAAATAGAAAAGCCCTAAATTAAAGGAAAAGCTAAAACGGATGTAAAAACAGAAAAGCCTGAAATTACGGGAAAAACTAAAACGACTGTTTTGAGGCCTAAGACGAGCTCAAAACGGTTCTGGAGCCCATACGTCATGGCAAAGCAATGCGTTGTGTTCGTGGCGCGATTCCCTTTTCGGAAAGGTATAATAATAGGCAATCTGACACGGGACGATCCTTTTCCGCATTTCCCACTACGTTTGCCCGCAAAACCGTTTCTTCTTCGATTCTTGCCGCGAACCTGTTGTTACTTTGTGTGAGCATGAAATGTATTTCCCACCCTCGTTTTTAGATATAATGGTTCACCTTACTGTTCATCTTATTAAGGAGATACAACTTTGTGGGCCAGCTTACATGAGATGGATGTCTCCGATAGAACGATATATGAAAATATTAAAAGGGTACGTAAAAAGTAGAAGTCAACCAGAATGATGTATTGTTGAACGATACATTGTCGAAGAAGCTGCTGAATTTTGTACCGAATATCTATCTAATGTTGAATCCATAGGACTTCCTATGTCTCGTCATTCGGGAAGAATAACAGGAGAAGGGATAATTGGAAAGAGAGTAATGATTAGATCAAGAACAGAATGGGAGCAGACACAATTGTATGTTCTGCACAATGATGATGAGGTTCAACCATATGTTACAATACACCTGGATTAGTTATCTAGTTTGAACATAAACAGGAATAAAAATTGGATAACACGAGAGCACAATCGAAGTTTTATCCCTTGGCTAAAAAATCACATTAGCTCAAAGTTTGATATAGACCTCGCTTCAATTTCAGAGAGATTGAGGTGGCTAGCAAATGGCCCGAGTTTACATGTTTTTTCTTACACCGGTTATGTAATTAACGGCTATACATTTTATACCACAAAACAAGATGAGCAAACCACTATGCAAAATAGCAGAGTCACTCTAATAGCTGAAGCGATGCATATCTCAAGTGCAAAAGACAAAAACCCAATATTTGCAAATCTATCATATTTTCGGGTTATCGAGCACATATGGGAGTTGGATTACACCATGTTTCGTGTTCCCATCTTTGGTTGCAAGTGGGTTGATAATAATAATGGCGTTCGGATTGATGAGTTCGAGTTCTTGCTTGTCGATTTTAGTAGGGTGGGATACAAAGATGAACCTTTTATTTTAGCGTCGCAAGCTCAACAAGTGTTTTATGTCACTGATCTTGCTAATGATAAATGGTCTGTTGTCCTATCGACCAATAAAATGAGTGATGATAACAATAATGTTGAAGATGTTGGTAATGATATTTTCTTTGCAACATCACAACCATGTGAAATTGATTCAACTGATGATGGTTTATATATTAGAGATGATCATGATGAGGGAATTTGGATTAATCCATTGTTTCGTAACGTTAATGGACAAACAAATGTGAATCCCACTAGGAAAAGAAGAAGGGCATCTTAAGTGTGTTTATGTGTTTTATATAAGTCATGTAATGATCTGTACTCATTCTGTAAAATTTCATGTAACTTAACCTGCCAGAACTGAGTATTTGATTTTATGCTTATATAATTCATCATATAATTTTTTAATTATGTTATTTAATTATTTTAGAGATGACAATTTGATAATTTTTTTAACTATAATCTGAACTCATCATATAAGTTGATATGAACAATTTGGTATCCATGAGTATGAATATTATATCACAGCGCTGTAAATGGTTTCAAAAAAATAAATTATAGTTACAAGAGACAAAACATTTACAGCGCTTATGGGAAAAAGCGTTGTAAAATGCAAAATAAAATACAAGAACAAAACATTTACAGCGCTTTTGCCCATAAGCGCTGTAAATGGTTTCAAAAAAATAAATTACAATTACAAGAGACAAAACATTTACAGCACTTATGGGAAAAAGCGCTGTAAAATGCAAAATAAAATACAAGTACAAAACATTTACAACGCTTATATGTAAAAAGCGCTGTAAAATGCTCATATAGCGCCTTTTATATAGTGTGTATATAAGCGTTGTAAAATACTATTTAAGGCGCTTTTTATATAGTCTTTTATAGCGCCTTTTATATAGTGTGTATAAAAGCGCTGTAAAAAGTTTTTTTTATAATATTATGTAAACTGATAATATAAGAAACCGCCTCTTCATTTTCTTCTTCATTACGTATATTCTCATCCCTTACGAACTTGGCAGTGTGAAACCCTTATTCATTACGTACTCTCTATACGAACCATTCTCCATATACGAACCCTTCTCCCTAGTACGAATCCTTCTCTTTGTCTATATTCATTACGTACTCTTTGTTTTCATGATTTTCCATTTTCATTAAGTTCTATCCCGACGGCCATAAAGGTTTTAAGGCACTTTTTGTTCAGTTTTTTAAAGCGCTCTATTGAACCCTAATGCTATCTTCTCTTTGCACAAGACATTTATATTTGTATTTCTACGACGTCGTAACCCTAAACTACAGGTATTGTTATTCATATCTCGTTGTCACTAAACTTATAGTGCATGTTGTATTTATTCAATCTGTTGTTGTCACTAAATTGCATGTTCAACTTATACTGCATGTTAAACTTATACTGTGTGAAATGTGTAGATAAATGGATTCCAACAATGATTTAGGTCGTCAAAACGATGAAGTTGTAAACAATGAAGTTGTCAACGCTAAAGGCTATGAAGGCGAAGTGAAGCGTGGGGCAACTATAATGCAAAAAGTCATTATAGCAAGAAGTAGTGGAATAAAATTTGAGGTATATTTACTATACTTTTGTTTAGATTTTATTTTATTTTTTATTTTTTCAAATAAATCACTTACACTCTAGCTATGAGTTTATTAGGTGGGATGGAATGAAAGTGGACAGCCGATTGAGCCCAACAGTTCAATGATGGTAAGCTACATCGGTGCTCTTGTTCGCCAAAATATCCCAATAACAATCGATGACTAGACAGACAAAGCATTGAAGGATGCTAAAGACATACTGTGGAGTGATGTACAAGTAATCAACTTTTTTACTCCACTTTTTTGTTACTTAATTATAATTTTTTCCATTGAAATACTTTTATTCAAACTCTTTATTTATTTGGTTTTCAAAGCACTTTTAACATTGAAGATGTGCGTAAAAATTACGTACTAAGAGTTGCCGGTAAAATTCAGAGGATTTAGATCTCATCTGTCGAATTGTAACCTAAGAGATAAGTATGGAAATGTGAATGTTGAAGCTCCAAACATTTACAAATACTACATAACACCTGAAGAGTGGACCTCTTTTGTTGCTAAACGCTCAGACCCCACATTTGTGGTAATATTTATTTTATTAGTATGTGTGTTTTATTCATATTCATATCTTATATTTTTTACAGGATCGTTATTTTTTTTATTTATACATAGAATATAAGTACAGCAAATCAGGAGCGAACAAAAAACCCAGTGCATCCATACAAAATATCACGTATGGTGTATGCGCGTTTAGAGCAAAAAATTGTAAGTAAACATCACTTTTATACATTGTGTTAGCTAGATTATAAACTATAGTTTATAACTAATATTTTGTTTATGTCTTAATGAACAGCTGCAAGAGACGAAATCCGATCAACCATTGGGTCGTCATATCTTATGGAAGGAGACTCGCGTAAATAAAGATGGAATAGTGGATAACGAAAATGTTCAACAAGTTGTTCAAGAATGTGTAAGTATACTATCACTTTAATATTTTTTAATATTGCCTTTTAAAAATGATATTGAACTTATCTTTTTAATACTACTTGTATTTTAGGAAAATTTAGAACAAAGTCTTGAAAATCAAGATGGAAATAAAGAAGTTAGCTGCAGGGACATTCTCGGCAAGGTATTCAATGTTCCTGAATATTTTGGCCGTGTGAGGGATAAGGGATTTGGCGTGACTTCCAAAAGTTATTTTTCACATGAAAAGCGCACAAATCCCTCAAATGATCAAGTATTAGAAGCATTGAAAACCCTATCGGAGCAAGTTGCATACTTGGTTAATTTTGGGTGTTTCACATTGCTTCCTATACTTGTCTTCCCCTACCCGCATGGTTGGGAAAAGAACATTGTACAATACTTTGGGAGAAGTATTGCACAACAAAGATGTCCCTACCAGCCATGTTAAAGTTTCACCTGTGGTGACTTTAGAACCACTTGCACCATTGCCTATCCCCGACAACGACAGAGATATGAAACTTTTGGGAGAAGCAATAGGTAGTTATGTGGCATGGCCGAAACATCTTATTGGCACTGATCAGGAGGTATGTTTCAATTGCTATGTATGTTTAGTTGTATGATTATGATTGATTATATGTAATTGCTGATTTTTCCGCTTTTATATTTCACATTTATTTAGATTGTTGCTAAAGGGAATGATGATAAGATCCCTTGCAGCGAGTGTGTCACTTCGCCAGAAAAGGTTTGACATATACATCAATTCATGTATACAAAATGATTAGCTTACTGTAATAACTAACAAACTGATCTACCTCCTTTTTTTCAGATTCAAACAAAAAATAAACCTGCTGCACCGCAGGTGCAGGTCCGTGGTAAAAATAAGCCTTCCAAAATGCAAAAACTAGATCGAGGAAAATCAATTGCTCTTCCTAAAATAAGTCAACCATGCCTTGCTCGATTTGGTGAGTGTCTTGACAAAACAACAAAGATGAATATGAAGAGCAACAATGATACACGTATGCTAGACATGAAAAAAAGTATATTCGGAGAAGAGTATTTAGAAATATTTGGCAAAGAGCAAATATACGAACTTCTCAATCATAAATAGATGAGTGCTACTATAATCAGCAAATACATCAGATAATATAAATACTTTATTTAAGATATACATGACATTTTAATTGCATCACTGCCACATTAATTTATTGATATTATAATCTAATTTTATATTTGAAGATTTTTGTACGAGAAGTTGGTGTGCGCGCGAAAATTGTCAAGTAGATTTTCATTCTTATCTCCGCATAAACTATCCATGTTTAAACTCGATCTAGATGATGTAAATAAATATATGGTTGATAGACTTATAAAAAATAAAGAGAATGACAAGATATTTCTGGCACCATACAATTCAGAGTACGTAATTAGATACTTTATCTATATATTTTTTAATTTATGATATTATGAGTTGTGTAAACAAATTTGCCAACCAAATTTGTGTTGTTGTAGGCAACATTGGGTGTTGTTTTCCATAAATGCGACTTCTGAAATTGTATTTTATTTAGACCCCGTGCATGGTCATTTCAACAATCACCGTGATATAAAGAACAACTTCGACACGTAAGTAATATTCATTTATTTCTTACATATATAAATAATGTATTTGGTTATTGAATAATAATCACATTTATTTGATAGTGCTCTGCAAGTTTTCCGCACTCAAAGGGTGCTTCAGTGTCGAAGAATAAGTCAAACAACATCACATGGCTTCCAGTAAAGGTTTGAAATTTTTGTTATAGAACTTAATTATATGCCTTTAAATTTTCATTTACAATATCAATGCATAAATATTTATTGGCGTACATGTTTTATTTTATAGTGTCCGCGTCAAACTAACAACATAGACTGCGGATACTATATAATGAGGTTCATGAAGGAGATTGTTGATCTGAATCAACATATAATTCCAGAAACGGTACGTTATTTTCATTATATTTTGATTTTCATATATAGACTATATATATATATATATATATATATTTGATTCTAAGTTATTTTGCTTCAGTATTTCGACAACTTCAACCCAACTTACTCTGAAAATGATCTCAAAGAAATGAAAGAAGAATGGTGCTAGTTTGTCGTCGAAATGAACATTATATAATTTGTAATTAATTTGTTGATATACTGTCATGATGTAATTTGTTCTGTGAATATGTAATTCATACTGTGAATATTATTGCTACTGTCATGATGTAATTTGTTCTGTGAATATGTAATTCATACTGTGAATATGTTGAATGTAATTTGTTCTGATAATATATATAATTCATACTGTAATTTATTGTAATTTGTTGCTGTGAAACACTTGTAATTGATATTGTTGAATGTGAATATGAATTTGTTGTTGTGATGTGAATTTTAATGTTGAAAAGAAGAATCTAAATGTGATATTTGATGTTCATAATATGTAATAAAAAAGACAGCGCTTTTTTAAAAAATGCCATAAAAAATCCTTTTACAGAGTTTTTTTAAACGTTTTACAGCGCTATTTTTAAGTCATTTTACAGCACTTTCTTGAAAAAGCGTTGTAAATCTAAGTTAAATAACTATATATGGGACCTATTACAGCGCTTTTTCAAAAAAGCGCTGTAAATCTAATATAAGAAGCGCACTATATATGAGACATATTACAACGCTCTTTTGAAAAAGCGCTGTAAATCTAATATAAGAAGTGCGCTATATATGGGACCTATTACAACGCACTTTTGAAAAAGCGGTGTAAATCTTATATAAGAAGAACGCTATATATGAGACCTATTACAGCGCACTTCTAATATGTGGTTAGATCTTTCGATGGACTTCGTATTGGGATTACCTCATACACAACGAGGAGTAGATTCTGTGTTTGTGGTGGTTGACAGGTTTTCAAAGATGTCACACTTTATTGCTTGTAAGAAAACCGTGGATGCATCCAACATAGCCAAATTGTTTTTCAAGGAGGTTGTGCGTTTGCATGGAGTCCCCAGGTCCATCACATCAGACTGAGACACCAAGTTCCTCAGTCATTTTTGGATTACTCTATGGCTGATGTTTGGTACTGCACTGAATAGGAGTTCTACAGCTCATCCTCAAACTGATGGGCCGACAGAGGTCACCAATCGAACGCTAGGGAACATGATTCGGAGTATTTGCGGGGATAAGCTAAAGCAGTGGGATTTGGCTTTACCCCAGGTCGAATTTGCTTACAACAGCGCAGTGCACTCAGCTACAGGAAAATCGCCTTTCTCTCTAGTTTATACTTCTCCACCGCGGCATATGGTTGATCTGGTGGTACTACCCAAGGCTAATAGGGTGAGTACTGCAGCTGAAAGTATGGCCAAGGATGTGCAAGCCGTTAAGGAGACTGTCAGGGCGAAGTTAGAAGCTACTGGGCAGAAGAACAAAGTCGCTGCTGACAAGCGCAGGAGAGTCAAGGTTTTTGCTGTGAGAGATGAAGTGATGGTGTTCCTGCGTAAGGAGAGGTTCCCAGTTGGCACTTACACGAAGCTTCAGCCTCGCAAGTACGGGCCTTTCAAGGTGTTGAAGAAGATCAATGACAACGCTTATGTGATCGACATGCCGGAATCCATGAATATTTCCAATACCTTTAATGTGGCTGATATTTATGAGTTCCATGAGGAAGCTGCCCTTTACCCTGGTATGAACTCGGGGTCGAGTTCTTTGGAAGTGGAGGAGACTGATGTAGGAAGGTTCGCGGTAAGAATCGAGGAAGAAACGGTTTTGCGGGCAAACGCAGCGGGAAATGTGGAAAAGGATCGTCCCGTGTCAGATTGCCTATTATTATACCTTTCCGAAAAGGGAATCGCGCCACGAACACAACGCATTGATTCGCCATGACGTTTGGGCTCCAGAACCGTTTTGAGCTCGTCTTGGGCCTCAAAACAGTCGTTTTAGTTTTTCCCGTAATTTCGGGCTTTTCTGTTTTTACAGCATTTTAGCTTTTCCTTTAATTTAGGGCTTTTCTGTTTACCTAATTTTCGTACTAGGGTTTCTATTATCTATTTAAAGACTTTCTATGCTGTAACAAACGATATCTTTTAATAAAATAATTAATTTTGAGAGTTTTTCTCTTCTATGGTGGATTCCATAACTTGTTCTTTTTTAGGATTAGCGCTTGCTAACCCTTTGCAATTTCCGACTGCGTCAGTACCCTTTTAATATTTTCATATATCGTTCTATCGGATACATCCATCTCATGTAAGCTGGCCCACAAAGTTGTGTCTCCTTAATAAGATGAACAGTAAGGTGAACCATTATATCAAAAAACGAGGGTGGGAAATAAATTTCAAGCTCACACAAAGTAACAACAATTTCCCTATGCAATGTCGGTAATTTCTGAGGATCGATCACTTTACTACAAATTTCCCTGAAGAAGAAACATAATTTAGTTATGGCTCGTCGAACTTTTTCAGGTAAAATGGAACGTATACCTATTGGTAGCAAATGCTCCATTAGAACATAACAATCATGAGTCTTCAAACCTTTTAACTTGAGGTCTTTCATACAAACTAAATTTTTTATGTTTCAACTGTATCCTTCTGGAAATTTAACTTCGTGTAGAAATTTACATAAAACAATTTTTTTCTTTCTAGATAGAGTATGAGCGACTGGAGGTAGATATGTGCGATTTCCTTTCTTTACGGGACCCAATTCATTTCTTATTCCCATATCGACCAAATCCAATCTTGCATTGATGTCATCGTTAGACTTTCCCAGAACACTGAGTAACGTACCAATAACACTATCAAAGACATTTTTTTCGATATGCATCACATCGAGAAAATATCTTATAAACAATGACTTCCAATATGGCAATTCAAAGAAAATTAACTTTTTCTTCCACCCAGTTTTGACAAGCTCTCCCACAAATGGTTTGCCAAATTTATTGGTCAAACCTTGTACTTTTTCCAATATTTGATATCTAGTCGGTGCTTTTGGAGCATTACACTACAAGAAAAAGTGTTATTACCTACAGCAGATTTTATCTTTACCCACGACAAGTCCGTAGGTAACCTAAAATTACCCACGGACACGGGTCCGTAGCTATTTCGCTCGTAGGTAAATATTTACCCACGGACAATTAGTAGGATATGGGTAATGCTTGTGTATAAAAATGTTCCAAGTTCTAACCATTTGAGAAATTAAGATACAACAAAAACCTAACTTAACTCTAAAAGAATTCAAATAAGGAAGAGTGTCACCTACCTGCATACTAGTTTACAAAATAAAAACAAACAGAAGAACATATATTGTATTTTTTTTCCCTTTTCCTTTGAAGAAAATAATTCATTAAGAGATAAAAGAAGTGCAAGGTGCTGGTGATGGTTTCTGATCCTCCACCTCAAAGATAATGTTATCTTTGTTTCCTTTAATAAGGGATAATTATAATGCTAAGCATTTCGTCTATTTAAAATTATATATGGTCAAATAGAAAATGCAGAGCAAAAACATAACATAACATATAATAAAATAGGGGACGAGGAGATAAAATGAGAAGAAACGAAATGAAACGAAAGACTCTTACCAAGTTAGTTGGGTCATGCTTAGATCGTTCAGACCTGCGTCCTGAAGCAACTCGGAGAATTATCATTATAAAATAAGTGTGAATATATATATATATATATATATATATATATATATATATATATGAATGTAATCTTAATGCTTAAGGAAAGACCGGTTCGGACATTAAGGGTATGTTTGGATTGGTGGTATAGGATGGAATAGAGTGAAATGACATGGAATGATAGTTTATATTCTGATCAAACTTTAATTCCCTTCAATCATCCTACAATCTACCTAGTCATTAATACAACATTCATAGAAACTTCTGTAAGATAAAAAATTCAAATTTTCATTTTAATGAATTATAACCATTGAATTGAATGACAGTTGAATATCTTATGTGTAGCTCAAAAGATACAGTTTCAATGTTGCTGTCAAGTTGGACAATAGAACAAACATGGCCTACTAATTCAATCAATTATAATTGAATATATATTAAATAGAATGTCAATGAAATAAAACATAGATTCTGTATGTTCTAGAAGGTCAAAGTAAAAGGGTATTTATGCAATTTGTCCTTATTTGAATCTGTGTACACAATATGGACAACCAATCTCATCAAACACTTACCCTGAGAGGGAACGGTAGGGGTGGAATACAACCAGTAATAGTTCAATGCTTCTAGAATCTTCATTTCCATTTCAAGTATGTCCTTTATTTCATACCTATACTTATTATCATCATTATCTGCATATGAAATTATGCTTTCAGAACAAAAAGGAAATACTCTTTCTGGTCTCAAATATAAACAAAAAAGTATCCATATTTTTGTCTCAAATATGAGCAAATATATCTTCCTTTCACTCTATTTAATGATGCCTATCCAAAAATATCCTTCAATTAATATAAGTTTTACTTTTGAATGACTCTTTAATTTATATGGAACAAGTTCCCATGAAGGATAGTTACACTTTTGACAATGCACTTAAAAAATTTATGAGAACAAGAAGCTTAATTGCATATAACTAAATTTCTTAATAAGTGAGAAGATAGTTATTGTTGCTTATAATCAAGACCAGGGGAGTATACTAGCAAGAGACAACTATGAAAACAAATAATTCACTTTTAAGATCAGAAGTTAACATTAGGCAAAATAAAACAAATATTATATATAGGCTAACTAACAGCTTACATAATTTTTTATGTAAAATACAAGTAGCCTGGCCTGCACTGTGCTTTCTTCTGCTTTTGATGCCAGGTACAAGCAGGTTGGAGCTACAAGGCGTGGATGATATTCCGTCATACTCTTCCTTCAAACAAAAAAAAAAGACGATAGCTCTTAGATGAGATGATATTTGTTAATTCTATAATGAGATTTTGTTTTAGTAATTCTAATACAATTGCTGGTTATTAAACTAGATGGCAACAAAAGGAGAAACCGCTTCTTTATAAATCCTAACATTAAAAGAAAAAGTAATTTATGAACTGTAAACTTGCAATACTGACTCAAACTTTCATAAACACAGCAAAAAATACTAGCTACTCTCCATCTAAAAAACAAAACTAGATGTTCCTATGATTTAGGGGAATGTTCCCTCCACCACAGACCTACAATTTCATGACACTTACCTTGTGTAAACACGCCTCATGTATGTGACTGCAATAGCGACAACCTTGAAAGATTGACCAACATATTAGATGGTGCCACAACTAAACATGCATAGCAAGAATCAATATTAATATCCCAACGTTACTTAAATAACAAACTTCCAATGAACGGAAATAAAAGCCTAAATTTTACAATTAACTTCAGTCATATTCCATTTATCCAAATAATTTTTTGCCACAGAGAGTGCAATTCAGGCATTGCGGGCTACACTCACATTTTAAGCCAGAAAGATCGAACCAATATACAATTTTTTCTCTAGCAGTGTGGTCAAATAGCTGCTATAGTGTAGTAGCGGAATTTGAAGAAATCACTATTGTTTCGCGATACCCTACTTAGTACACAGTGTTGTCAAATAGTGACTAAGAGCGATATAGCACTATGGAAGAGCGGAATTTGAACAAAGTGATATTTTCCTCCATTTACGAATGACAACATGAAATAGATTACAAGCACAATGGAATAGAATAGTATTAGTATCCCCTCCAGTTGAACCATAGAGTCCTTATAGAATCCTTAGCATGCAATGCAATGCAGCATAAATAAAATTACATACCAGATGGAGGAGTTCTAGTTATAGGTTTGGTGCGAAGCGATGACGGGATGTAAAAGCAGCTCTACATATCATTTTGAATGAAAACAGTAAAGAATTTGAAGAGCACTCTTCTGCTCCTTGTTCTGCTATTAGAAACTCTATTGCAGCCCCAACATCTCCATTTACCTGATTTAGAATCTGCAACAAAGAATTTATACTTACATGTAAAGTTGTTAATTTCCAGAAGAAAAAAAGCAGCAAGCTGCAAGAGTTCTCCTTTAACTGAGATATCATCAATTTTCAAATAAAGAAAAACGCAGCCACTTATTGCACATGTTCCAATTTTTCTTTGTTTTCACATCCACTTCCAGCCATAACCGCCTTTACAGACCCTGGCTGAAAAGTTTGCCTACCAGCTTGCTCATAGGGTCTGCTAGCTCTATCTTTTGTTTGATGGGATGGCGCTGAAAGATCGGCATTCGCCTTTCACAAACTAAAATTAATCAGTAAATAGCTACTACTTTTAATTAACTCTTAACAAAATTCCAATAAGAACCTTAATTACAATCGACCTTAGAGGTCCATCACAAGGATCATCTTTTAACCAAACACTGTTATAATGCTCCCCGTCATGATAAGACCTAGAATGACACCATACCCAAATAAAGCTTCAAAATTCATATGCAAAGTCGAGACAATTATTCTGAGCTAGTTTCCCATAGAAGCTATTGATACACACACACCTTAAAATATTACATATATGCACAAACAGACAGGTCTAATGCAATTAGAACAACATTACTAATACTAGTTACAAATTACTCTAGCCACATACCAGTAAGATCTGACTGAATGGATGTTTGCTCATTGATTTCATCAACTTGCCTTCAAAATAACCTTCACTAATTTATGTCGGCTGATATCAGCTTCGTATACAACATTTAATTTTTGTTCACCGCACTTCACATCAGCATTATACTGAAATTGAACTGAAATTATTGAACAAAAGAGAAGGGTCAAAGAATTATTGAACTGAAATTGAAGCATTGTAAATTGAAATTTAAGATTAGCACTCATATCAGCTCAAAAACAGAACAAATCACAAATCCACAACCTTATTTAGCAAATCGCAAAAAAATGACACTTAACAAGCAAGATTACCAAAATAAAAAGTGAAATCGCAAACTGAAATGATTTGGAAGGAGAATAGAACTTACTTGCTACTGCAAATCACGAAGTGAAAAGAGAGAGATGAACTTAGGGTTGTTCGAAATTGAATTTAGGATTTTTGGGGATTAGGGTTCGTTGAAGATAGTAGAGAGAAAAGGGTTTGAGAAATGCAAAGAAAAAGAAAAGGTTTCACAGTGTTTTTCGAAGGCGAGGTGTAGTTGCATTTTAAAGGTACAAGACCATGTTCCATCAATAGCACCTAACCTATGCCGATTTTAGCGGACTGTGCTCCACCCCGGTGAACTCATGCGGTTCCGACGTGCCCCGAGGCCAGAGGCGAATCCATTCACGGTCCGTAGGACCAACACCATTCGAAGGTGGGCGGCCCGCCCCGCCTAGAACAGTCAAGGCACCTATTTCGGTGCTTGCTTCCCCTGCACCTAGAGGATCTAACACTGATGGTGAATATAGATCTGGAAGTTACTTAGATGCTGGTTATAAAAGCTACTCAATCTGTTACATGGGACTAAAAACCTGCTCTTGCCTTTCTTTGCTTGTAATGATAGAAAGGAGGGGATGGAAGGATGCGTGCTTAGGTTTAGTGTTACTGGTTATGTGATTAGGTTTTTTTTTCACATTTTATCAATTTTAAAAAATGAAATAATTTTAAAAAAAATTAAATATTAACTTTACCCACGGAAGACCTGTGGAAACATAAAATACAAAAATATTTTGAAAACATAAGCTGAGTTGATTTTTTTTTAACATTACCCACAGATTATTTTTAACATTACTGACGGAATAACCGTGGAATCGTCTTAAAAAAATATTTTTATTCAAGAACAAAGTTACTCACGGTTTTTCCGTGGGTAATTAATAATTTACCTACAGACTAATTTCCGTGGATAATTTTCCGTAGGTATAGAAATGTTTTCTTGTAGTGTTACCTTCCTCTAATTTTCCATTGAATGCATTTATTCACCCACGATAATGATGACTAAAAGGTAAAAATCTACGATGTCCAAGAAAGACGTTCTTCTTACAATGTTTTAACCGCATCCAATCAGTACTCTCTTCACATATAGGACAAGCACACTGACCCTTAATGCTATACCCTAATAAACTACCATATGCTGGAAAGTCATTAATTGTGCCGAACAACATAGCCTCAAATTGAAACATTCTTTCTTATACCCATCATAAACTTCCACACCTGACTCCCATAACTTTTTTAAATCTTCAATTAAAGGAGCTAGGTAAACGTCGATATCATTCCCCGGTTGTTTGGGTCCAGAAATTAATATCGTTAAACATTAATATCGTTAAACAACATATAATTTGTGACAATTTTGTTGTTGCTAATATTAAAAAAAAATGGTTGATTCAGTAATAATTAAAAGTTGAATCATTAATTGAAAAACTAATCAAGGAGTAAATAAGAATAAAAACTAAATTTTAAATTAAAGTTATGTATCCATACTATTAACGTTAGAAATACAAAGTTAGAATGGGAGTTAATCGATTTTAATCTGATAGTTTATATTGATTACATGAATGCAAAAGTAATTCAAATCCTAGATTGTAAATGACATATTATTAAAGAAGCAAGAAATTTTCATATATTAATTGCATTGCAAAAGTTGATACAACTCATTTGTTTTACTTTTTTAAACACTTATGAAACTTTTTTATAAAAAATTAGAAAAGAAATAATTATTATTTATTACAGTAACACTAATAACTTTTACAGAATTTGAATTCGTTGAGGTTACAATGTGAATTACTTAGCACTAAGTTGCACCTCAGAAATAAAACTTACAACACTTGATAACTAATACAATTATTATGACATAGCTTTTCACATATATATGGTGGTCGATAACATATTATTTGATTCAATCAATATTTTTATGTGCATGAGACATTTGGAATAGTGGATTCGATTGTTCCATGAAGATTTTTACAAATAGCTTTGACTTCCTTTCCATTTTGAGAAGAGACAATGTTAATTTGATCCATTACAATATTGGAACAACCCAATGTGCTACAGTCTAGTTTAATAGCAATGTCATTAGCTGAAGTTCCATTAAACCCACGAAATGTTACATCACTCACTAGCACATCTGAATCCTATAATAATTTTCAAAAAATTCAAAATATAAATATAACTAAATATATTATTGTAGATGTAATAGATTATTATAGTTGAAACGAAAATATATATGTGTGTACCTTTGCATCTGCAACTTTAGGGGCATAGTGTTGGTCTATAATAATAGGGTTGGTAACATTTGTAAGTTGTATTTGCTCAAAAGTAATCTTTCTAGCATAACCCGATCCACCCTGCAAAAAATTAAAATTAAAATTAAAATTGTTTTTTAATCTTAGTTTCCATAAAATAAAAATAATAATAAAATTCCAAAAAAAGCTACAAATAAAAAGGAACAGAGGAAATAGTTTTCTAGAATTATTTTGCAAGAGTTTTATAGTAGATCAAAATTTTCCTTTTTATGCATATTTAATTGCAGATTTTTTTTATTAATGTATATCTATAAATCAATATTTGTGAATGTATGTAAATAAAATAATACATATTACTAAATATTACTAATGATTTAATTTCGAGAAAAAAGTGAGGAAATAAGCTGCATAATTAATACTAGTTGAGTAGACGTGCAATTATAACATAATATTCTACTTACCGGAACTGTCTTGATTCTTGCTCCATTTGTGGTTTCAATGAGGCTGCAATTGTATACATAAATCTCTTCAACAGTCTCATGAGAGTTATTTCTACCAAGGCTGCCAATACTGATTAATTTAAACATTTTTTATTATAATTTATCAAATGTCAAAATTCAAATAGTAAATATATATAAGTTTATTTCAAATTAAAAAATAATAACCTTATCCCATGACCTGGTCCGCATTCAAGACGAGTAGCATTGATGTAGGAGGAACCACCATTGACAGCAATACAATCATCACCTATTATTTATAAGAATGATAATTCATAAATTATTAGCTAGTTTATATATCATACTAAATTTTAAAAATTATAAGATATAAATGAATTTTATATACCTGTGCTAATGGTGGAATCTTGTATCGAAATATATTTGGAAGCAGAAATGTCAAAGCCATCAGTGTTAGGGCTTGTAGAAGGAGCGTTGACTAATAAATTGGAGAATGTTGCATTGTTGCAACCATCGATGGCTATATGAGATCGTGGGCCATTACTTACCCTCAGGTTAGTAACAGTAAGATTGTTACAAGCATGAAAATTTATGACCTGTAAAAACATCAACATCAAAATTATTAAAATCTATATTTTCATACTACAATATTTATCACTATACAAATATTAATTAGAACAAACTAGGTGTAGAATAATCATACTTCAGGTCGAGGGCATTTTTCGCATTGCCACCAAGTAGAACCATAGCCATCGATACTTCCACTGCCATAACCATCAACTGTGAGACTGTTTATCTTTGAGATCCTTATCCAATATGACTTATCCTTCAACTCATTCTTAGAAGGTGCAATTATGTTCCCTTTAAGCTACAATGTCAGAGAGTGCTAAATAAATTAATCAAAATTTATAATATATATTGCTTATTTACAACAACAAAAATGTATTCAAACACCAATGGAGCTGTTAAGTTGGAGACTGGATCTCTTATCCTAGTTGCTTATTACATTTTTTTATAGATTATATAATGTTTCATTCATTTATATACTATATATATTAAGACATATTTTTTACTTATTCAAATAAAATACTTGTGGCATTGAATAAATTATATACCTGAATGGTAATACTTGTGGCATTGCAAGGACCTTTAAATATTATATTGTTCACTAAGAATGATAGCTTTGGTGGTATAACTAATGTTGCTTCCCCTTGTGCTCCACACACACTATTCCATGCCTTTAAAAATGCCTGCAATCAATTCAAAATTTTGTTAATCAAGAGTCACTCAAATAATAGAGGATTAAAGTTTTTCATGAATTATATATAGTATTAAAGTTAAAAGGACAAGATATAATTCATTAAAAATATATATACTTTTGAATTGTCTGATTTTCCATCACCACGAGCACCATATTGCATCATATTATATATATTATTGTTTCCTCTAACTACATTCCACCTTGTACATAGACATGGTGAAACTAAACCAAGAATCAAAACCAAAGTGATTAACACTTTCATATTTGACACAACGGTGAAACCGTTGCTAGAAATTTTTTTTTTTTTTTTAAATATTCTTAAGAATTAGGATTGACCGTGTTACTATGGTGATTTGTGAAGGAATCTAGTAATGGTGTAGGGTTAAATAGAGAGTTACATACAAGAAATAATTAATTAGGATTAAGGAATAGGAAGAAAAACTTCAAAAAGGATACATGCAAAATCTTTGAAAATAGTATCTCTAAGGGAAAAAAAATGAATAGTCAATGTCTTAGTATAAGTACTATCTCTATTCAATCATTTCCTTTTAAATAAGATTTTTTTATATAAATAAATCAAATATATGCAAATATGGATATTTTGAGACATGGAGAATTAAATACGAAATCAAATATTTTTCAACAGACCACTAAATTAGATAGAAAAAATACGTATATATCATTTCATAATTTTTACGTATTCTTTTGACCAACACACTAGAAAGATCTAATACAAGTAAGGATGGTAGAATAAAATCAATAACTCAAATTCAAATTAATTAAATTGGTTAAACTTTTTTTTATCCAATTCTAAATCAAACCAATCAAACAAAACTTCTACTAGTTTGGGTGTATATATCAATTTCATGTCATTTTAAATTTATCCCCTAAAACTTGACTATTAGTAGGAGAGCATATCAAATTAGATGACCTTTTATAATTAGATGAATGATTATTATAGTCATTCATTAAATCATCATGAATGGTCTAAGATTAAAACAAAAAATTGTGTGACTTTTTTAATTGATTATGTATTGCTTAAATAACTTTTAAAAATAATAGCTATATATTCATATATGTACAAGTAATACTATATTAAAAAATATGTTGTTCTTGTATACTTTCTAATCATTATATTTTATTCATCTCATAGTAATTTATATAATTACTATGTGGTATCAAAATTCTATAGTGTTTGCAAAATATAATATATATTTTTTATAGATTTTTTAAACAACTTTCTTATATTTTTTAAATTTGCAACCCAAATAAACCATATCATACTAACTTTTTTATAGGTTTGGTTTTATTCATATTTCGTGAAAATAGACTGTGAATACGAAAACAAACCAACTATGTATGTCCAACAACGAAGTATGTTTTATATTGTTATTCGAATATATGATAGAAAAGATATTTTATTGTCTGACCCATTTTAAATAAGATTATCTTAGTAGAAGAAATCAATGAATGGAAAAAAAACAAATACTAACAAGTGCTTCAAGCATTTGATTTAGGAATTTAAATATAGAAATATTATATTAAAAATGTACAAAAAATTATGCATTTAATTATTTGAAAGTTTAACTTTTGTTCTCTTCTATGCAAAGTTTATATTATTTTTTTTCTATCTAACATGTTTTCTTGGAATCCTGATACTAAGACACTTAAAAAAAAAAAGACCCTTATACCTTTAATAAAAAGACCCTTAAAAAATGTAATTAAAACACATTTATTTTAAAATATTTTTATATGTTAAAAGTAGTAAAATATACGTGCTTTCGCACGGATACCATGTTAGTACTATATATTTTCTCTTAGATAATAATTAATTTATAAAGGAGTTAATTATTATATATAATAATAACCAATTAAATTGAAATGGATAATGAGTATAAAATATTTGATAATAAATTAATCCCCGTACTTTTAATACACACTTTTGTATGCATCGGTGAAAGATATTTGTTTCATATTTTTTTTTAATATTTATTGATGAAAAATATTTATTTTATATTTTTTTATACTTGTAAGTAACAAATATAATTTATTTTGTGTTTTTTTATATATCTATGAAAAGTATTTGTCCCATCTTTTTTTTAATATATATATATATCATGGACTGTGACACACAAAACCCTAATAACAAATATAATAATTTATACTAGATTTTTAAAATAAATTCACAACGGATAAATAAAATTTATTGTCAAGAAAATAAAAAAAATTTGTAACTAATCTAGTATATCACATTCTTCAAAGTACACATGGAATAATTCAAACTTTATTCCTCAATTAAAGCTAAACAATCTCAATTAACTTGATTTAACCATAATTTCTTAATTTAATTTCAAAAACTTAGTATTACTTATAAAGTTTTCAAACAAAAAGTCGTTTCTAAATAAATAAGTAAAATACAAATTAGAACTCTTATTTGTGCTATCACTTATCAGAACAACATTTCTCCCAAACCTAAACTTCAAGACTCATTAATCTGTAATAACTGCGATTTCGCAAACGAATGACCAAACCAGTCAAATACAAACAACGAAGAAGGTGAGTTTTGAAATCATGTTAATAGTATAATATAAGTAAGAAGAACACGCAATTAATCATAATAAAATTGTATCATCATACAAGCATTCCTCAAGAAAAAATCACATTATAAAGCCAAAATCAGTCAAGGAAAATCAATACATTTCACTATAACATCAAATCATCTAAGAGAAATTATTATCGCATATGATACATATTAATCACAACAAAACAATCACAAGAAAATTCAATGTTATGCACGAGCTTAGACTCTACTACACAATTTAGTACATTTCTAACTCTGGAGTACTTATTTAGGCGACTTAATGCTATGCCACCACGCAAGTGGACTGACAATTCAAACTGTTCATGTCATCACACATCCTTTCAACTCAATCCAAGACACATATACACGACAATCAAGGTAAACTTGTGTTGCATGGTAGCTCCTGACATTTGGAGGGCTACCTCCAAAGTCTAGCAATCTTGCCTTAAGGCTCAAAAGTAGACCGCCACGATCAGAGTCATTCAGTTGTACTTCTCCAAAATCACTAGGTTTGCCAGACCATACCTATATGGTGACAAAATAATCTTCACTTAAAAAATTCTCAACATCTATTTTCTCTCCTCATTGGCCTAGACTACTCCATTAAGAGCATTGTCTTTAGCAAAAGTTAGAATTGTCACTATTTCATCAACTACGGAGTTACTTCAAAATTCTCACCACAAATTTATAACATCACTATCATCAATCATACATTATCATCATCATATAAATTTATCACAAATTTATAACATCACTATCATCATCACATAAACTTATATTATACAATGCATCCATATTTTATTATCACCTTACATAATCTCGTCTAATCAAACATATTCGACACTCAATATCAAATACCACACATTTAATGAAATTAAATCAACCAACATCTTATAAATATTTCTATTCCAGTTTTTAATCTCACAATTTCCATATTTGCACACTAATTAATTTATCACTCAAATGGCTACTGTCGTATGTAGCAAACCCCAGATGAATTGTTGGAATATACGGTTTTTCCGTTCATCTCACAATATATTATACTCATGAATTCAAATGCTCTCTCACCCTTACCTTATTTTGACGCTTGCACATGCGAAACATATTTTGTTCTTTGATTCATTGTCTTTCAATTGATCTAACTCGATTGTTTATGGGTAAACGTCAAAAATAAATTATGAGAGCATACTATAAAAAGTTTAATTTTGATATTTAGTCAAGCAAACTTACCCTAAATTTGAAAATAATCAACGGATAATGTAGTAGTCATTGTTCACACGGTCGTTTTGGCGAAGGTTTCACTCAAATCAGACTTATAGATGAAGAAGATCAATGCAAACTAATGAATTCTACAAACGGATAAATCGGGTATTTTAGAGAGAAATTAGGGTGATTAAAAATCTAAAAAATTGTGTTTAATTGATTAACTAAATGAATGAAACAATATACTGAAATTTAGACGAAAACAAAGAAAGTTTATCGATCACCAGTTTCAATTTTATTCTTTTTTCTCTAAGTGCGGCTGCTTTGTGTTATGAACTTCTGTCCAGCTCTCCTCTCTTTCTAGTATTCTTTCTTCTTATTTTCAATCAATTTTTCTTTATTTATTATTTAATTATGTTTTACTCTTGCACATTGTCTAACTCACAAAACACATTTTACTCATTTTTTTAATTTTATTAAAATAAAACCAACAATTATTAAAACTAATTTTTTTTAACAATTTTTTAAACACAATTCATTACTAAAATATTATTAATATTTCAAAATTAATATTTTATAAAAAAAAGTAATTAAAGTGATTAATTTTTTAAAAAAGATTAATAACCATAATTCTCATATTCAAAATAATAACTACAATTATTACTATAATATTTTACAAAATAATCACCTAAAAATACTATAATCTTTATAGAATAGTCAAAATGGTAAAATAAATAAATATAACATCAAAAATTTATATTAATCATTAAATCACAATAAATATGTAAAAAATCACAATTTTTATGAAATATATAAAAATAAAGGAAATCAATCACAATATTACTAAAATGTCAAGATAATTATTTACAAAATAAATAACTAAAAATAGGAAATACTTATAAATAATTAAAATATAAATAATTGCACACTTAACATTATTTAAACATAGAAAAAAATATCATATTAATTACGAATGCACATATACACGTAAAATCGCCTAAAGTTTTATTCTTTAAAATATGTACACTAAAATGTCACTATTTTTAGAAAAATATATGAAATAATAAATATAATATTTGTTATTTATATTACTTATTTAGTCAAATATATACAAGATTAACACATCACAGAAAATCCACATATAACGGAAATTTATCAACATATATTCTAAAATAATTTTAACACTAAATCAATTATTTAAAATCATATTTCATTAATAATATAGTTTATTATAAAATTTGGGGTGTTACAGTGACAAATTTCATATTTATCAATGACAAATATTAGTCCTGGTATTTTTATATGTATAAGTGACAAATATTTATCGCATAATTTTTTATATATTAGTGATAAATATGTGTCCCGTGACTTTTTATATTTATCACTATTAAAATATTTTGTTATGTGTTTTTTTATGTATCAGAAAAAAAAAATGTCTCATATTTTGTTATGTAAAAAACGTTAAAAGACCACAATAACTGATTGACTAATGACACATTTTTCCCGTATATAATTTAAAAGTAAATTATAATTAGCATTTTAGTAATTTATTGAAAATTTTAAGTAAATTTTCTTATTTTATGCATTAATGAGAAAATTTTGTCTCGTAGTATATAAAATTTTATAGAAATAACAATTATTGCATCATAACTTTTCTCAACATTAATTATCTATAAGATATGCATGTGCAAGAGACACGCCAATAATTAAATTAAAATTTTCTATTTATTTTAATTAATTTGTAAAATCTTATTTTTTAATTTATTAATCACTAATAAATATTTATCTCTTATGTATATTTGAACAAATTGTAATTATTGTTTATAACTTTTCTCACACTGTTATTTATTGATATTGAAGAAACACAATAGTAATTAAATACAAATTTGTATTTTTTTTCTAACTGACTCGTGAATGTTTAACTATTGCTAATATAAATTTTTATTCTTTCAATCACGTAAATTAACTTTTAATTGTCAATAGTTAGTATTCACATCAAGTAAATTAGACTTATTTTCAAAGCTTTCAGGAAATAGCTTATATATATATATATATATATATATATATATATATATATATATATATATATATATATATATATATATATATATATATATTTTATTTTATTTTATTCCTCTAATCTCAAGATGAATTGAGCCCTAATAATCAAACTCAAGTGAAAATATTAGTCCTATTACATTTCTTTTATACTATATACTGTTTCATTCATTTACATACTATATTAAGATATATTTTTTATTTATAAAAATTAAATTAAACATTAAAAGATAATTCTTAATAGGAAAACATATTTTTACGATCTTGGCTTTTGATTTAATAACAAAATTTCATTAGTAAAATTATCTTTTGCATAAAAAAAACGGAAAAGATAATTAATTAATCTTATTTAATATATTTTTATTTGATAATGATTGAATAAATTAAGAATACTAATTTTGCTTCTAAAATATACAGGTAGATATTGTTAATTAGTTATATATATCTGAATGGTAATACTTGTGGCCTAGCAAGGACCTGTAAATATTAAATTGTTCACTAAAAATGATAACTTTGGTGGTATAACTAATGTTGCTCCAAACGAACTATTCCATGCCTTTACGAATGTCTACAAATCAATTCAAAATATCAAAATGTTGTTAGTCAAAAGTCACTCAAATAATAAAAGATTAAAGTTTCTCTTGAAGTATACATGTATATATATTAAAACTAAAAGGACGAATTAATTAAAATCATATATATTTATGAATCTTCTGATTTTCAATCACCACGAACACTATATTACTTCACATTGTATGTATTATTGTTTACTCAAACCTAGATAGATTTCTCCTTATATAAACAATATGAAACAAAACTAAGAATCCAAATTAAAGTGATTAGCACGTGCTTGTTTGACATAAGAGTCAAACTGTTGCAAAATCTTATGATGGAAATTTTGTTTGACATGGCTATTAAACTATACTATAACTCATTGATCAAATTAATATTGCTTCTTCTCAAAAGAAAAAGAAGGTCAATGTTTTTTTTTCAAAATCTTCATGGAACAATTCAATCTACTATTCCAAATGTTATGTTATAGACTACCTTAGATGATAGGCCATGTCATTATAAATAATTTAAATCATGTAAAGGCCATTAGTGTCACCATTATTGATAATATTTTGTTCTTACTCTTTGATGAGTTTTTCAATTTAAGAATCAACTTTTAATTATTATTGAATACTTATGTTGGTAAGCTTTTAATTAACTCTGAAATTGCAGATAAATTATTGAATAAAATGACCATTAACATCTCGAATTAATCCACCACAAGTTCATTTTCTTGATTGCCTATCATGAGTACCATCCACAATTTGGACAACTCTTCTTTGATCATTCATAAAATATGTTGACTAAAATATGTTGACTCTATTGCACCTTTATTAATAAAGTTTGCTTGTTGGTTAATTGTAATCCAAATATCTTCTTCCATATTGGTTTCTATCTCCCCCACAAAACAATCACAACAACAACAAATCCATAATTCTTATTCCTATATCTTTGGTAGTAAGATTTCAATAAAGCCAAACTTCGATAATGGAGCAAGTTTAGACCCATTAAACAAAAATATTTTGTCACAAATACACTAAATTTGGACGAGTTCAGCTTAGTTTTGGAAAAATTAATACCATTCACAATATTTGTAATAGAATTTTTGCACTAAATTCATTTCATCAGCTTGATTTTGTTGCAATTTATAACAGCCACCAATATTAACGACGGTTTGTATGGTAATTATTAAAAATGCTGCAAAAGATATTTAATGAGAAGTTTATGGTTTTGATTAGGGTTTAATCGATCAACATTTAGTTCGATTAGAGCACTAAGTTAAAAAAAAATCAATTTTGACCTAGCGTTCTAATTAGTCAACAACTAGTTTGAATTTTTAAACCTTAAGCTTCTCATTAAAAACTAGTCAAGTTTGAATAAACAAATTGAATAATATAACATTAAATAAACACAAGTCAATGATTTTTGGTTGACTATGATAAAATTAATTGTTTTTTATCATTAGATTAATTTTCAATAAATGTTTTTATCATTAGATTAATTTTCAATAAATGTTTTTATCATTATGCCCGCTATATATAATTTTTTAAAAATTGTCCATTTACTCTTCAATGTAAGTTTCTATATAACACCCCACATACTCCAATCCCCACAGCAACTCTTAATCTTCTTCTCTTCTTTTTTTCCCCACTATAGTTCAAACATGCAAGGCTTTATCACTTATGTTTTGATTCTTAGTTTTATTTCATCTTGTCTATGTATGAGTTGGAACGTTGGAATAGACAATGCATTTATTAATGTAATGCAATTTGGTGCCCATGGCGACGGCAAATCAGATGATTCCCAAGTATACATGTTATTATGTTTTTTTCTTATATAATTTTAATACTATTTATTTCATGAAAAACTTTTCTCTTTGATAATTATTTAATGAAAAACTTATTCAACCTCATGAATATGGTCTCTACTTAAATTTTTTAAAATATCTACCATACATATCAAATTTAATTAATAAAAGTTTATACCATACCTTAAAAAATTCAAAACAAAAAATACAAATACAAATTTAATAATTTCACACCGTTAAATAAATAAAATTATTATAAACATTTTAATTAACGACTTGTGTTCGAGTCCCACCAATTTGTACAAATTTATTATTCTTGTTTGATTGGCCGATCCATTCTGAGTTATAGAACAATAACAAGTTTTATAATTATATATATATATATATATATATATATATATATATATATATATATATATATATATATGTTTTGAATTGTAGGCATTTTCAAGTGCATGGAGTAGTGCGTGTAAAGCAGGTGGGATGTCAACACTAGTTATACCAGCAGAAAAAACATTCATGGTGACCAGATTAAATTTTTCTGGTCCTTGCACAGCCAAAATCAAAATTCAGGTATACTCTATCTATTTCAATATACAAGTTATTTTAGCAACAACCATTTTTTATTTTTTATATTTTATTTTTAATATTAGCAACAAAAGAATTGTCACAAATTATATGTTGTTTTATGATTTTAATGTTCAATGAAAGATCGTGAGAGATTTATAACCAAAAATGTAATATAAATAATTGATTTAAATGTAATGATTGTAAATAAATATTCTCAAAATTTACTCCTTTATATTTTTCTGAAATAAAAATATTATTAAATAAATTCTATTTATATAGTAAAAAAATAAAACAAAACAAATCTGTTAACAATGTTTATTAATTTTTCAGAGTTGCCTTCGTAACTATTGACCTCATATATATTTACTATCTTACTTTTTATAATCTTACACAAGAGAGAAAATGATTCATTTTCCCCCCAAGTGTATAATTAAATAGAAGTGTTTTTGCAAAGAAATAATTAATACAATACACAATTTAGAATTGGCCTTATAAAAAATTAAAAATGGACTATCAATTTTGTTTTTTACACAAAGTCACTATAGAGTATTTGGCTTGTTTATTTTTTCCTTATGTATATTGTAGCTTCAAGGGCAAATAGTTGCACCTCCAAAAGCAGAGCATGGAAAGCTGGAAACTATTGGATATGGACTCACAATTGATGGACTCACAATTGATGGCAATGGCATTGGAGTATTCCATGGAGATGGTTCTACTTGGTGGTAATGTAAAGATTGCTCTCGACCTAAGGTATATGTTTATTCTACAGAATAATATTCTACTCAAAGTTACTTTTTTGAGTAAAAAATCTTTTTACTTTATCTAAAAAGATAAAAAAAAAAAAATCAACCTTTAATACAATTTTGTACCTTAACTAATTGAGCCCAAATTAATACTTTTTGAAGTGATTGTGATTTGACACATAATTTTTGTGATGATACAGATGTTGTTTTTCCACGCTTGCAATGATCTTACTGTTAGTAACTTGAGGTTGAGAAATAGCCCAATGGGTCATGTAGCCATAAATAAGTGCAATGGTGCAACATTCTCTCATATAGCCATTAATGCCCCTGCTAATAGCCCCAACACAGATGGTTTTGACATTTCTGATTCCACTAATATCTTGATACAAGATTCTGATATAAAATATGGTAATCAAAGTTTATCTTATCAGATTTTAATCTTTTAAATTGAGGATCAACAGACCTTTGTAACATTCTTTTTTTAAATTTATTACTGTGTATAAGTTTTGAACAGATTTTGGACACTATAGCTAAATATTTTAAAAATATATTTTTTTTATCAATAGAATCAAACATAAACTCTTATGAAAAATTAATTATGAAATTATAAATAAACATTAGTATTCATAAACTTATATTAAAAAAAGTATAAATAAATATTTTTAATATTAACGAACATTATCTTTAAAATAATTAACATTTGTATCATTTTTATTTGAGTTTTTTTTCTTTTGAACAGGCGATGATTGTATTGCTATCAATGGTGGCTCGTCTTTTATCAATGTTACTCGGATTATTTGTGGACCAGGCCATGGAATAAAGTTATAAAAATTGTAAAAATAAACTTAATATATATATAAAAAAAATTTTCTATTGTAGTTTCGATCAAAATTTTTTTTAAAAACAAATTAAAGGATTGAATTTTTATTTAAGTAAGAACTAGAGTGCAAATGAATCACACGATTGGAATTGTTATCCCAACTTTGATAAAATAAAATGAACAAATATATATACAAATAGAATTTAGATTTATGACTACAAAAACATTGCAGACTCTAATCAAGAGATTGAATTCTCTGGAGGAAGATTATAAAACCATGCATCATTCTAAATTTGTATTTTAAACCTGAATATGAGTTTTTTTAGAAAAATATATGTTATTTAATATATGCTAAATAGCACTTGTAATCCCTTAATTTAATTTCAGTTAACGTTTTAGTCATTTATCTTTTTTTTTTCTCGATTTGGTCCGTTATTTTAATTTTAAGTGACAATTTGATCTTTTATGTTTTAAAATGACAACAATATTATCTTTTTTCTTTACAAAAATTCAAAAAATTCATCAAAATTTTCAACCAAAACCCATAAAATTAATTATATTCTTCAATATAACACAAATATCATCAAATTCGAAACTCAAATCTTCAAATAAACTCATATTTCCATCTCTAACAACATCAAATAAAGAATGAAAATATGAGTTTATTTGAATATTTGAGTTACGAATTTAATGAAATTTGTACTATATTAAAAAATATAATTAATTTTATGGGTTTTGGTTGAAATTTTTTGATGAATTTTTGTAAAAAAAAAGGATAGTTGACATTTTAAAACATAAAGATCAAATTGTTACTTAAAATTAAAATAAAATACCAAATCGAAAAGAAAAAAAAAAGATAAATGACTAACGCGTTAACTGAAATTAAGTTAAAGGACCACATATGTTATTTAATCTATGTTATTCTAACAGTCAGAGTTTGAAAAATAAACCTGAAGATGCAAACACGAGAAGGGGGGTTGAATTGTGTTTAACTTAACTTGAATACTTTTCCTGTTTTAATACTTTCAAAACAAAACTTGATGTATAATTAAAACAGAGTTAGCAGCGGATAAAAATAAAAATAAAACTCACAGATTTTATACTGGTTCACCGTTAACGAGGCTACGTCCAGTCCCTTCGCCTTGAAGGATTTCACTAATTCAAACCTTGAATTACAACCGTGCTACTGACCCTCCAAGTCAGTCTTCTCAAATAGTCTAACAATCCTAGACTTCTTTGAGGAAAAACAACTCCTGTCTTCAGCCAATCTGACACCCCATATTGTAGAAGAATTCACAACACTATGAATCTAATTGCTAAGTACCTTGCTACCTCCTACTGACTCCCTCAATTTGTAGACTCTACTTCAACAACTTAGATTTGACACAGTGGAAAGAAAATAACACGAGTACTTGCTTCTTGAAAGCTGAAACTCACAATTGACTTATATGAAAATTTGGGAGCGTTTGCTTTGGAAGTGTGTGACTCTTTTTGTGATTTTCGATACTTTATTCTTCAGCATTAAGTCTCTATTTATAGTTGAACTTTAGAACTTCACTGATGCTTTACTTCTGCAGTATATTTCGATTAATCTGTTTTGAAAATATTCTGGAGTAGTTTGCTCAGATTCTGTTTTGAGCCTTTTTCTCCAATTCTGTTTTGAGCATTTTTCTCAGATTCTTTAATCCTCATGATCAAATCTGCACCCTTGGATCTTCATGCGATATTCCACAACTGGACCAGCCGAATTGATATGCTGTGATCCTCTGATTTCGGCCATTCCTGGACACGCACCTGATATGCTAAAATCCTCTGAATTCGGCTTTTGCTGGACTACACAGTCTGTCCCTCTGATTTCGGTCACCACTGGGCCATGGTCTGATTTTCTGATCTGGACCATCACTGGACCAAATAATTATTTCTGAACCATTGATCTGGAAGTTTTTACTCTGATCTGGACAGATTCTGGACTTTGGTCTGGAACAAACTGAAATTAACTTGAACACAAAATATTTCAGTCTGGACATTTTACCTTTAATTTTGGACCAGGTCTGGATTGATTCTGGAACTCATTTCTTTTGGTCTCGACTTAGTTCCATGCCCTGAATCATGCTATATTATGGTCTGGGCCAAATCTGGATTGATCCTCTTGTTCTGGACTTATAAACATACCTTTTGGTCAAGTCTGGAACAAGTCTGGACTGTGTAATTTTTCACTGCCAGGCCATCTTCTGGTCAGAATAACTTCTGGAATAAAATTAATATTTGATTCCTGTTTGTCTGGAACAACTCTCCTTCTGGCAGGCTTTCCAATGGTATGATCCATGTTTCATTCTGATTTTTATTCCTTCTGATATGGGCCACCAAACATATCCTCTGGTGATGTTTTGACATCCTGGAACATCTTCTGGAAATTCCAGAATTAATTTTCCTTTGATCTCTGCTTCTGTTTCCTTCAGTTTCTGGGGCATTTAACTTAATAATTCAAAGTACAAAATAAGTTTACATTGAGTACATTTGTAAGCATCAAAATCCTAAGTACTTAGAACCAACTTGGTTCCAACAATCTCCCCCTTTTTGATGATGACAAAACCTTAACTTATTTTGCTAACTTATGACTCAAAAACTTTGAATTACTCCCCCTCAGACCAATCTCTCCCCCTAAGTCTGATACTCTCCTTTTCAACTCCTTCTTTGTTCTCTCTTTCTTTTCTTCTCTTCTCCTCTCCTTTTCAACTCCTTCTGTTTTCACTCTTTCTTTTTCTTTCTTTGTTTTTCTCTCTCCCTGTTTCCTCTCCTTTTCAACTCCTTCTGTTTTCTCTCTTTCTTTTTATCTCTCCTTTTCTACTTATTTCTCCTTTCTTTCTCTCTCTCTCTCTCTTTCTCCCCCTTTTTGTCATCAGCCAAAAAGTGGTCCTACTATTTTTATATTTTTTGTTTTTCTCTTTACAAATTACATAAAGTAAAAATTAAATAAAATTGCAAGAAATTTTAAAAACTCCTAAGATGACTACTTGAGCTAGTCAAATATGGAGGTCATGCTGAGATGCTTCTTAATGAAATCGAACCTATCTTCTGGTAATGCCTTGGTGAAGATATCAGCCCATTGATGATCAGTGTCCACAAACTGGATGCTCAAAGTCCCTTTTTGAACATGGTCCCTAATGAAATGGTGTTTTATTTCAATGTGTTTGGCTCTAGAGTGTAAGATAGGGTTCTTGGTTAGGTTTATGGCTGAAGTGTTATCACAGAACAAAGGGATATTGTTTTCAAAGATGTTGTAATCTTCAAGTTGGTGTTTCATCTAGAGTAACTGTGAACTGCATCCTGCTGCTGATATATACTCAGCTTCTGTTGTTGACATGGCAATGGTGCTTTGTCTTTTGCTTGACCAAGAGATCAAATTTTCACCTAAAAATGTGCAATTGCCACTGGTACTTTTCGTTTCCAACTTGTCTCCAGCATAGTCAGAATCACAAAAACCTTTTAGTTTGTAGGTGGGTGTTTTCTTGTATAACAAGATAAGGTTGGTGGTTCCTTTAAGGTATCTCAGAATTCGTTTGACAACAATTAAATGGGATTCCCTAGGGTCAGCTTGAAATCGGGCACAGACACAAACACTAAACATAATGTCAGGTCTAGAAGCAGTTAAATATAGAAGGGATCCAATAATACCTCTGTATGTTTTCTGGTCTACCTTTTTACTGGTTTCATCTTTCTCAAGTGAGCAGGTTGGGTGCATGGGGGTCACCATAGGCTTACAGTCACTCATCTTGAACTTTTTAAGAAGTTCTTTGGTGTATTTAGATTGGTGAATGAGTATACCTGTTTTACCTTGATGAATCTGAATTCCCAGGAAGAACTTAAGTTCTCCCATCATGCTCATTTGGAACTCCTTCTGCATTAGGTCAGAAAACTCTTTGCACAAAGTGCCATTAGTTGATCCAAATATGATATCATCAACATAGACTTGAATAATCAGAATATCATGTTTAATGGATTTCCTAAATAGTGTATTATCAATCTGGCATCTATTAAATTCATTCTTAAGCAGAAAGTTACTAAGTCTGTCATACTATGCCCTTGGTGCTTGTTTTAAACCATATAAAGACTTTTTAAGTTTGAAAACATGGTCTGGAAAATCAGAATTTTCAAAACCAGGGGGCTGTTTGACATAGACTTCCTCGCTTATGTAGCCATTTAAGAATGCACTTTTAACATCCATTTGATACAGCATTATATCATGATTAGTAGCAAATGATAAGAGAATTCTAATTGCTTCTAACCTGGCCACTGGAACACAAGTCTTAGTGTAATCTATACCTTTCTGTTGACTGTATCCCTGAGCTACAACTTCACCCTTTTCATTGAATTTGTTTCTGAACACCTACTTGGTTCCAATAATGTTTTTGTTTGGTCTGGATACCAGATCCCAAACATCATTCCTTTGGAATTCATTCAGCTCTTCTTGAATAGCAGGTATCCAACCTTCCTCTGCCAAAACTTCATCAACATTGCTTGGTTTGCATCAGCTTCTGGTTCTGTAACAGCTTCTGATTCTGATGAATCAACTTCTGGTTCTGGTGAATCTTCCCAGGTACTTCTGTTTCTTGTGCTTCTGCTCCCTTTGGTGAACCTGCACTATTTTTATCTTGCTTTGATTTTTCAAGATCAAGCAGTTTGTCATATTACATAAAGTAAATAAAATATTTTAAAATTTAACTCAATACAGCCAAACCATTTATTCTGCTGAGGTGTTCAATTCGTGTGAATCACCTGGTTCCTCTGACAGTTTGAAAACCTGCAGAATACTTATCTAGCTTTGATTTGTTAAGATCAAGCTTCTTGTTATCACAGTAAACATAAATATTAAGTAATAATAGTATTTACAGCAAGATGTAGCCTCATTTTTACTCTGAAAATCCTCTTGCTTCTGATTTTCAGATTCCTAATCTATATGTTCTGAGATTACATGGTTTGGATAAGGGAATTTGAATTCCCTTCCAGGTTTGTATTCTTGATGAATCTCACTAGAGAGTTTGAAGAACTCTCTTGATTCTGATTCTTTAATTTCTGTTTTGGCTCATACACCATATTCCTCTGGTGATTCTGGAACTTATGGTGATTTTGATAATCATACTTATTTTGATAATTAAAGTAGTTCTGATGATCATACCTCAACCTTTGATATTGATACCTGTTCAGGTTCTGGTTCTGGTATTGATTCTGATTCTGATTCTGGTTCCAGTGTTGATTCTGGTTCTAGTTTATGTGCCTCCAGTTCTGGTTCTGGTTCCAGTGTTGGTTCTGGTTCCAGTTCCTGTACCTCTGATACTGGTTCCAGTTCTGATTCTAGTTCCAGTTCTGATTCTAGTTCCAGTTCTGATTCTGGTTCCAGTTCTTGTTCTGATACGAGTGATATCCATGATATTTCCTGTTCCTCCTATAATTCTGGTTCTAGTTCTGATATGTATTGTGTTGACCAGTTCTTCTTCTACCAGAGTCACTTTACTTCTGTTTGGTAGATATTGGAACATAAACTTTCTTCTGCTTGTGCGTTGCCAACATCCATTGTCCAGGCACCATTGTTGGTGTCTCCTTCTGGTTGCTCAGAATATCTGCAACATAGACAATTTGATCTTTTGGTACCCAGAACTGATTGGGTCCAGGTTTGTTAGTCTTAACAGCTCTCTGATCTTGTTCAGATTTTACCATTGGACAAGATAGTTCAGAGTGACCTTTCTTAGCACAAACAATACATAAATCATCAGAATGAACAATTTTATTTTCAGTAATTGTTTCTGTAAAACCAAGACCTCTTTTTTCAGAATTACTGTTTCCATAAATCATAGATGCATTTTTACTTCTTTCCATTCCATTGGAAATAAAGTTTTGAAAAACTTGCTCATGCATATCAGATTTACAAACAGTTTCAGAAGTGGAACCATTATTACTTTTCAGAGTTTGGTTTTCAGATTTGAGTCTTGCAACATCAGTTTTAAAATTTTTGTTTTCAGTTGCATACTCAGAATTTCGATTCTTTAAAACTTGGACTTCTTTGGTTAGATTTTCCTTATCTTCCCTAAGAGTTTTCATTTTTAAAGACCTTTTATTGTTTGCATTTAACAAGTCTTTTAAAGTCTCAATTAATTCAGATTTAGACAGATCAGAAAATACCTCACTGTATTCATCTTCTGATTCTGTTCCAGAGCTGTATCCAGAACTTGAATTTGTATTAGCCATCAGAGACAAAATTGTTTCTTCTGATGGGCTTCCAGACTTGCCTGAGTGACTGCTTCTATCACTATTCCTTCTTCCTGTTTTCCTTTTGGAATTCGTGCTTTTATGAAGACCAGAAGTAGACTTGATGTGAGCCATCTTTGCTGTTTCTGCCTCTTCTTCATCAGAAGATTCTTCCTCTGATTCTGATACATCCCAGGCAGCCATCAGACCTTTCTTTCTGTATCTGGAACTCTTCTTGTGATGTTTTCCTTTTTCCAGATTTGGACATTCTAACTTGATATGTCCAGGTTCATTGCATCCATAACAGATGATGTTCTTCTTGTCAGATTCTTCCTTGCTGTTATGTTTCTTCTGGGAACCTCTCCTCTTTCTGTTTTCCTAGATCTTAACCATCTTTTTGGTTAAGTAAGCCATATCATCACATTCACTATCACTATCCTCTGATTCTGATTCTGCCTTTGCAGCTTTCTTCTATTTCGATTTCAGAGCCAGATTCTTCTTCTTCTTAGGTTCATCTTCTTCTAGTTCTATTTCATGAGACCTGAGTGAGCTGATCAGATCTTCCAGCCTCAAGGTACTCAGATCCTTAGCTTCCTGAATTGCAGTAACCTTTGGTCTCCACCTTTTTGGTAGACTTCTCAGAATTTTCCAGACATGATCTTCAGTGGTATAGCTTTTGTTTAATACTTTCAGTCCTGATACCAAAGTCTGGAATCTGCAGAACATTGTGTCAATGTCTTCATCCTCTTCCATCTTGAAAAGCTCATACTTTCTGACCAATATGTTAGCCTTTGTTTGTTGAACCTGCTTGGTTCCTTCATAGGTCAGAACCAGACTATCGAATATATTCTTTGTTGTTTCTTTATTTGTGCATCTATCAAATTCCTTGAATGTGATTGCACTGACCATGATGGTTCTGGACTTGTGATGAAGTTTGTGTAATCTGTTCTGATCTCGTGTCATATAATCCAAGTCTAATTCTTTAGTTGGATCTTCTGGATCAGTTGGTGCAGTGTATCCTTTAACTATCATCTTCCATAGTTCAGGATCTTGAGATATGACAAAACTTCTCAGTCTGTCCCTCCAATACTCAAACCTTTCTCCATCAAATATTGGTGGTCTGTTAATGTTGCCTCCCAATTCTTCTGACATATTGAACCCCTTGGACCTTTCCTCAAACACTGTTAAGTGCTCAGCCTTGAGACCGAGCTATGATACCAATTGAAGGTGCAAACACGAGAAGGGGGGGTTGAATTGTGTTTGACTTAACTTGAATACTTTTCCTGTTTTAATACTTTCAAAACAAAACTTGATGTATAATTAAAACAGAGTTAGCAGCGGATAAAAATAAAAATAAAACTCACAGATTTTATACTGGTTCACCGTTAACGAGGCTACGTCCAGTCCCTTCGCCTTGAAGGATTTCACTAATTCAAACCTTGAATTACAACCGTGCTACTGACCCTCCAAGTCAGTCTTCTCAAATAGTCTAACAATCCTAGACTTCTTTGAGGAAAAACAACTCCTGTCTTCAGCCAATCTGACACCCCATATTGTAGAAGAATTCACAACACTATGAATCTAATTGCTAAGTACCTTGCTACCTCCTACTGACTCCCTCAGTTTGTAGACTCTACTTCAACAACTTAGATTTGACACAGTGGAAAGAAAATAACACGAGTACTTGCTTCTTGAAAGCTGAAACTCACAATTGACTTATATGAAAATTTGGGAGCGTTTGCTTTGGAAGTGTATGACTCTTTTTGTGATTTTCGATACTTTATTCTTCAGCATTAAGTCTCTATTTATAGTTGAACTTTAGAACTTCACTGATGCTTTACTTCTGCAGTATATTTCAATTAATCTGTTTTGAAAATATTCTGGAGTAGTTTGCTCAGATTCTGTTTTGAGCCTTTTTCTCCAATTCTGTTTTGAGTATTTTTCTCAGATTCTTTAATCCTCATGATCAAATCTGCACCCTTGGATCTTCATGCGATATTCCACAATTGGACCAGCCGAATTGATATGTTGTGATCCTCTGATTTCGGCCATTCCTGGACACGCACCTGATATGCTAAAATCCTCTGAATTCGGCTTTTGCTGGACTGCACAGTCTGTCCCTCTGATTTCGGCCACCACTGAGCCATGGTATGATTTTCTTATCTGGACCATCACTGGACCAAATAATTATTTTTGAACCATTGATCTGGAAGTTTTTACTCTGATCTGGACAGATTCTGGACTTTGGTCTGGAACAAATTGA
The DNA here is from genome assembly GCA_037974295.1 of Cicer cuneatum. Lineage (NCBI taxonomy): Eukaryota > Viridiplantae > Streptophyta > Magnoliopsida > Fabales > Fabaceae > Cicer > Cicer cuneatum. The sequence continues at coordinate 73,014,547 of JBBPBO010001985.1, read as the reverse complement.
AATTAACTTGAACACAAAATATTTCAGTCTGGACATTTTACTTTTAATTTTGGACCAGGTCTGGATTGATTCTGGAACTCATTTCTTTTGGTCTGGACTTAGTTCCATGCCCTGAATCATACTATCTTATGGTCTGGGCCAAATCTGGATTGATCCTCTTGTTCTAGACTTATAAACATACCTTCTGGAACAAGTCTGGACTGTGTAGTTTTTCACTGTCAGGCCATCTTCTGGTCAAAATAACTTCTGGAATAAAATTGATATTTGATTCCTGTTTGTCTGGAACAACTCTCCTTCTAGCAGGCTTTCCAATGGTATGATCCATGTTTCATTCTGATTTTTATTCCTTCTGTTTTGGGCAACCAAACATATCCTCTGGTGATGTTTTGACATCCTGGAACATCTTCTGAAAATTCCAGAATTAATTTTCCTTTGATCTCTGCTTCTGTTTCCTTTAGTTTCTGGGACATTTAACTTAATAATTCAAAGTACAAAATAAGTTTACATTGAGTACATTTGTAAGCATCAAAATCCTAAGTACTTAGAACCAACTTGGTTCCAACAAAACCTCTTTCTTAAATGTTTATTGGTTTCAACCAAAAAATTTTAATCTTATATTGCACACGTAATTATATGTTTCACTAATGTCATGTAAATATATTGTATGAATCGATCAGTGTTGGAAGTCTGGGGAGGAAAGGAGTTCGTGATACAGTTTCAAATATTTACGTACAGAATTGTACTTTTATTAATACTACAAATGGAGCAAGAATCAAAACAATTCCAGTAAGCATAGTTAATAGAGTTAAATATATTTATTGTTCGTATAAAAATACATCCTATTGTCTTTCATATTTAGCCAATTATTAGATATTTTGATAAACTTTACATTGTTCATAAAGTGAAGATGACAAGCACTTTAAAATTTAAATCAATGGAAAAGAAAATAATATATTTTTCCATAATTATCCATCAGTTGTAGGGCTCCAATTTATTATTTTGTTTGTAGGGTGGATCAGGTTATGCAAGACAAATTACTTTTGAAAAAATTATCCTTCAAAATGTTAGCAACCCAATAATTATAAATCAACAATACGATATTTTTCCGGTAAGCATTTCTCTCTATATTATTCTTCTAATTATATCATGTCATTTCAACATTGTATTTGACTAATAGCTATTTTTATATACACCATATTTGTGATAAAAACATAAACAAAAAAGTGAGTATGTACACTTTTTTCTTATATTTTGTTATAGAGATAGTACACAATAATATAATAATTAATACTCTATATGTGTTGAATTTTATGCAAATTATTAGGTTTCAGATGTGCAAGTGAGTAATGTGACATATCGAGGATTTGTTGGAACTTCTGCTAGTGATGCTGCTATTAACTTTGATTGTAGCACCAATGGTTGTACGAACATTCTATTAGATCAAAAGAACATTGTCTCTGCTCAACTAGGAAGAAAAACTTATGCTGTTTGTAAAAATGCACATGGAATTGTTAGAAATACTGTTCCAAGTGTCCCTTGCTTATTAGAGAAATTATAATGTATTATCAACTTAGTAGCTTCATACGTGAGAAACTAAATTAAAAAAATTCAAAAAATGTAACCTTTTTTTTGGTACAACAAATAATGTAATGTTAATCAAATTGTAATACGATATACAAAAACTTATTTCTTCAATTTGTTATTTAAGACTATTTGATTTATTCAGCTTGCAAGTTTAAATTTTTATTATCCCAATAAAATTTATTAATTATTTAGTTTCACTGTGTATTTTATTTATTAATATTATAAACTAGAAAAGCAAATGTAAAATAGAGGGTATTGATGAACTAATACATCATCTTGTTGATTCATCACAAAATGAATGAATCAATACATTGAAAGTGTGTCATATATATATTAGAAATGAAGAACATTGAGGTGTGCCCTAAGGGTTATCTCAATTTTGTGAAGGAGTGAGAACGCACGCAAAATAAATCACCACGTACTGATTGAACTTGTTGTTGCTATTATGCTTAACACTGTTGACTCTGACTGAACTTGTTGTTGCTATTATGCTTAACACTGGTGCTGCATCTCATTGGTGGGGGAAAGACATAAATGCAGTAAAGCGTATAGGTTGTAAATGGATTTTTTTAAAAAAACTAAAATTTGATGGAACTATTGATAAATACAAGGCACACCTTGTAGCCAAAGGTTTAAGGCAAAGAGAAAATATAGATTTCTTCGACACTTTTTCTAACATCCATTAGGGTACTCATTTTAAAGGTTTAAGGCAATTCATAATTTGGTGAAACACCAAATGGATGTTAAAACAACCTTTTTAAATGGTGATCTGGAAGAAGAAATCTATATGGAACAACCTAAAGGTTTTGTAGTTCATGGACAAGAAGACAAGGTCTGTAAGTCAGATAAATCTCTGTATGGTCTTAAACAAGCTCCTAAGCAATGGCATGAGTTTAAAGTGAATGAAAGTGACAAATGTATTTATTACAAATTTGAAAATAGCATTTGCACTATCATATGTATCTATGTAGACGAATTACTCATATTTGGTTCAAACATCCATGGTGTAAATACTGTGAAATCATTGTTGAGTAACAACTTTGATATGAAAGACATCGGAAAAGCGAATGTAATCTTAGGAATCAAGATTACTAGGTCATAAAAGGAAATTTCTTTAGATCAGTCTCATTATGTTGAAAAGATCCTAAAGAAATATAAATACTTTGACTGTAAACCTGCTTGCACACCAAATGATCCAAGTATGAAACTTTTTAAGAACACTAGTGAAGGTGTTAGACAAACTGAATATGCGAGCATCATTGGCAGCCTTAGGTATGCCACTGATTGTACTAGACCCGACATTGCATACGTTGTGGGACTATTGTGCAGGTTTACCAGTAGACCTAATATGGAGCATTAGCACGCTATCGAAAGAGTCATGAGATACCTAAAAAGGACCATGAATCTAGGATTACATTATCAAAGATTTTCTGCCGTACTTGAAGGATACAGTGATGCTGATTGGAACACCTTATCAGATGACTCAAAAGCAACCAATGGCTATACTTTTAATATAGCTGATGGTGTTGTATCTTGGAAATCGAAGAAACAGATGATACTGGTTCAGTCCACTATGGAGTCTGAAATGATAGCACTAGCTACTGCTAGTGAAGAAGCGAGTTGGTTGAGATGCTTGCTAGCTGAGATCCCACTGTGGGAAAAACCTATGCCAGCTGTGTTGATCTACTACGATAGTACCGCGACTATTGCAAAAATTGATAATCGTTATTACAACGGTAAGAAATGACAAATATGTCGTAAGCACAACACAGTTAGAGAATTACTTACTAAAGGAGCTGTAATAGTGGATCATGTACGCACTGATGATAATTTAGCAGATCCTTTGACGAAAGGATTGGCTAGAGAGAAAGTCATAAATACATCCAAAAGGATGGGACTATTGCCTATAGATAAATGAGTCACTCATGATGGGAACCCGACCTAAAAGACTGGAGATCCCAAGAATTAGGTTCAATGGATAATAACAAGTCATAGTAATAGGAGATGAACATGTTTAACAGAAGCATGATTCCTGAAGTGATGGAAGGCTAAGGTAATAGAAACTCTTAATGAGATCTATACTCTATGTGGAGGGAGTACCTAGCTACAGGAGTACTCTTGATATACTCATCTATGTGAATGTGGAAATGAGGTCGTTTCCTATGGAATTTCGAGGCAAAAATTCCTAGAGCGTTCACTATACTGGGATACACGTGCAGGGCCATAAATGCACGAGCTTTTTATAATACACCCAATGAAAAGGTTGAGTGTCGGTTTGATGTCCGAGATATACGAGTCACTCTTGTTAAATCAGAATCTTACTCGCTATGCAAAGATTCAAGTCATAGACACATTTGTTTATGCATAATCTTATGAAAGCATTTGACGCTATTTCAGAACCTACTTTTTAAATTCAAGTGGGGGATTGTTGGAAATGAAGAACATAGAGTTAGTTTGTGAATTGCAAAAATAGAAGTCCCACATAGGAGAGATTACACATTCTAGTAGTCTTTATAAGGTGGAGGTATGATACTTGGGGTGTGCCCCAATTTTGTGAAGGGGCGAGAATGCACGCAAAATAAATCACCACAAACGTGCGCGCGCACCGCCACCGCCGTCCGTCCAGCTGGCTCGGCCGGGTCGGGCATGGGCTTGGGCTTGGGTGGTGAATTATTATTTTTTAGTATAAAGAAAATTAAAAAATTAATATTTATTTTCTAAAAATGAATGCTTGCGTTTTTACTTAATTGGCCCTTCACTGAGTCAACACTTTATTTCTGATCCAGTAAGTCATTCCCTGTATTTCGCGTGGTTCGATTTTTGGTCAAAACCCTACCTAGTTTCCCGTTTGTTTTGTGGCCGCGTACTTGGTCAATACCCTAGAAATTTCAGAGTCAACCTAACCTAGAATAGTGGAGCACATTTGTAGTGTGAGTCTGGTTCAATGGAACTCGAAATCCCTCATATCCAGTAGCAAATCTCCTCTATAAATAGAGGGTTCTGCTCAGTTGGAAATCACACCAAAAGCTCCCCATTCTTCTGAGGCTTTTCTCTCCTTCTCCCTCCCTATTCTTACTTCTCCTTTTTTCTTTCTTTCGAGTGGTCTTAGTACCATATTACGAGTGGCAGCCATTATACTGCCATATTGAGGGTGTAATTCTAGAACGGTTTTTCCCGCTGCAGTGAAACTCCGATACAGAGTAACTGAACTATTTTATCCTGGGGACGGCGTGGTTGATAGTCTACCTTGCACAATTTGGGTAGTGCCGCAAAACATCTTAAAGAGAGCAACCTAGTCCGCGACTCAACCCAGTAATATTTTCGGTGGCATAAATTGTTTTTTAAACTATTTTTCAAACTCGAAACAACAATATATATATATATATATATATAAACAATAGTAATATATCAAGAAAATATTACATTATAATGTCAAAATCACTCAACTAAAATCAGTATATCGTCATATCATCAAATCATTTAGGAGGAATTAATATCACATTCGATACACATTAATCACAACAAAACAATCACAAGACAATGTTATGCATGGGCTTAGACTCTACTTCTTCATAATTTGGTAGCATTCTAACTCTGAAGTACTTGGTTATGAGGTTTGATACTATGCAATCACACAAGTGGACAGACAATTCAAATTGGTTTTGTCCTTATAGATCCCCTCAACTCAACCTAAGACACATATATGCAATAGTCGAGGTAAACGTGTGTTGCATGGTAGCTGTCGGCCTTTGGAGGGCTACCTCCAAGTCACCTAAGAATTCCCACCAGAATACCCTCGAGGTCTAACAATCTTGCCTTAAGGATTAATAGTAGACCGCCACAATCAGGTTCAGTCAGTTGTACTTCCCAAACATCACTAGACTAGGCTTGTCATGGCCAACCTATATGATGACAAAATAATATCCACTTCAAAAATTCCCATCAACTTAAAAAAAATCCCAACATCTATTTTCTCCCCTTGTTGGCCTAGACTACTTTATTAAGAGCACCGCATTTAGTACAAAGTTAAATCATCACTATTTCATCAACTATGGGGTTAGATCAACATATTCATCACAATTTGATAACATATCAATCTTCAGTCACCATCATCATCATCATATATTATTATGTCACACAATGTATTTAAGGTTTATCATCACATCACAAAATCTCATTAAATTAAGCAAAGGCACAACGTTTATTCAGCATCCAATATACAATGATATCAAATATCAAATACCACATTATCGAAATTAAAATCAATCAACACCTTATAAACATTTCTATTTCACATTTTAATCTCACAATTATCATATTTTCACATTAATTAATTTATCTCTCAACAGGCTACTGCAATACGTAGCAAGCCCCAGATGAATCGTTAGGAATTCTCGTTCATCTCACAATATATTATACTCATGAATTCAAACTATCTCTCACCTCTTATCTTATTTCGACACTTTCACACGCGAATACGAGTCAAAAAGCCAAAAGTATTTGTTCTTTGACTTCTTGTCCTTCGATTGATCTAACTCAACAGTTTATGGGTAAACGTTAAAAATAAATTATGAGAAGACACTCTAAAATGGTCATTTTAGAAATTCAATCATGTAATCTTACCCTAAATTGAAAAATGATAGGTGGATAATATAATCATTGTTCACATAGTCGTTTTGGCGTTGATTTCACTCAAATCGGACTTACAGTGAAGAAATACGATACAAAATAATGAATTTCATAAATGCATAAGTCGGATATTTTAGAGATAAATTTAGATGATTAAAATTCTGAAAAATTGTATTAATTGACTAAATAAATGAATGAAACAATATAGTGATATTTGGACAAAAAATTGAGAAAGGTTTTTAGGACAATTATCAATCATCTTCCTTTTACGTAAACGGCGCATATGTACTACTCCATCCCCCTTTCTTAATTTTTATTTATTTTTTTATTATCACAATTAGCTAGGGATTTAAATCCCTTCACACACATGGACCAAACACATTGGCCCCCTTATTTATTTTATATTATTCTTTTTTATTTTGTCAAAATAAAATTAACAATTATTTAATCTCATTTTTAATACTCCTACAAATATCATTTAATTTTCAAAAACATTACTAATATTTCATAAATAATATATGATAAATTAAAATAATTAACCTTTTAAATATATATATATATATATATATATATATATATTACTAATAACTGAAATTATCATATTCAAAATATTAACTATAATTATATTTATTTTTCAAAATACTCACATTAAAATACTATCATCATTAGAGAAAAGTTGAAATTATAAAATAAATAAATAAATAAATATAACATCAACACTTTATATTAATTAATATATCATAATAAATATATAAAAAAATCATCATGTCATAACAAGTATATAAAAATAAAATAAATAAAGCACAATGAAATTAAACATATAGAGAAGTATTTAAATCCTAACAACAATTACTCTACACATTTCGCAAAAGTTAGACATATAGAAAAATATTTTAAATATTTCACACCTCCAAAGAATTACAAACGGTAATGCATATGACAACTCAATGACTTACAATCACTTAATTTTTTTTTCAAATAAAAAAAGAACTAATGTGTATAATCATAGTGGAATAAGACAAATATTTTCATATATAGTTTTAATCATACTCAGAGTCTAACTTAATTTCAAAGTCTTATACATAAAATTCATATATAGGACTCAAGCAATAGTTCTAGGTCCTTATCAAATGAGACAATATAGAACAAATAAAATACTAACACAATGCACTTATTTATTTGAAACAAGTTGCTTAGAAGATCAAACATACTTAATTGAATGTTTAGTTTAAGTACACCACCAACTTAATATTCACACCACATAAACAATTCTCAGCATTCTAACATTTGTGCGACATAAAACTCATAATCAATCAAAAATTGTGTAAGATGTAAACATGGTTTTTAACTATTTCAAAAATTAAATTAACAAGTATTTCTAACGATAATAACACTGAATTATTGTTGTTTCATTTAACACCATAATTTTTTTCTTTGAAATTCAAAACTTTTCCTTGGGTTACTTCTTAGAAAAGCATACAATTTCTTTTTAAACTATTTTTAAAATCAATAAGATTCCTAAAATTTCACCTATACTTTTAGCCATCAAAAATATCTTTTGAAATATTTAAACACTTTTAAAATCATTAATTTCAACCTATATTTTGAAAGAAAATCATACCATATATATAAAAATAGATACAAAATTTTCCAACTCACGAAAACTTCTAAAATAGTTCGTTTTTTATTTAATTTCTCAAAACTATTTCTACAACAAATCTTCTAGATTTTCTTAAATACAACACATAGTAAAACTTGGTATAAATTCCTTGTTTTGCTAATCTAAATTTTAAATAAAATCATATATATATATATATATATATATATATATTATTTTAAAAATCAACACAACTCCAACACAATTTAATTCTCTAAATTAAGTCAACAATAATTCAAACATAATATTACTTTTTTTGTTTTATAAAATAAGTCAACCTTTATTCATTCACAATTTATTATCTAAAATACTAACTTTAAAGTTCTTCCAACCTTAAATATTCAAAAATTATTACTGCTAATAATATGAATTGCATACAGTTTCAAATTTAAGATGAGCATTCTAAAATAATTTCAACAGCAATATCAAAATTTTAATCATCAAGATACTACGATCAATACTTTAAGGAGATTCCATATTAAAATTCACATTTTGAAATTGATTTGTCATTAAAGCTAATGCCTTTAATTTCTTTCATCATCAAAAGAATATTTTTAACAGATTGAACATAATCAATATTTTTATTTTTGATAAAATCATGTTATGTGCTCTATATATAAATAAAAAGAGTTTTCTAGTCAAGATTAAAACTTTAAACATACCAGATATATTTTTTTATCTAATCCAATGTCTAGAAAGAAACATTTTTTTTTTAAATTTGATTTCAACAAAAAAATAATAAAAATCAATACTTGAAGCCTTAAACATATAGTTTCTATGAAAATCAATGTTTCAATCAATTAATTATTAAATCAACCATTTTAAACAAATTCATATGAAGACTAATATTTTAAATTGACTAAAGGTGAAAACGGAATTTTAAAACAACAATGCCAAAACTCAAAACTCCAACTCTAACCTTTGAATATATCAAACTTACTCAGGCAGAAAGTAAAATTGCTAATGAAACATTTTAATAATTATCCTTAATGGTGGAGACAACATATTAAAATTCAAGCAAAATCAAAGTAAGCTTTCTTTTCTAATTCTAAAAAATAAGTCATACCATAGTTAAAAACTAACTTTAATCATAACAATTTTATAGTTTACTTAGTCCCTTACGTAGGAACATATGAATCACATCACAATAAAAATAAGCAATAAGTTAAAAATTAACAATTATCAAGTAACTTCATAACTCATGTACTACTGCAGAAAAATACATATCAATAAGACAAGGACAACAGATAAGAATTTAGACATTTAACAAAAAACGAATTTAGGCATTTAACAAAAAATATAGGTACGCATGACGGGTTCAAGGCTGACATTTGATTGACATACGACTAACACATAACCACTCGATTTGATTGAACAGACTTGCATTGAAAAATTTAAAGTGAATAGATAAAAACACTTTTAAAGTAAAAAGAAACTTTTATGAGTTATTTTGAATACCACATTTCTCGAAATACAAATGACATCTTTTATACTTTTTGCCTCATATAAAAGAGTGCAATCTCAATGAACTTGATTTAATTATAATTTTTTAATTTAATTCCAAAAACTTGCTAATACATATAAGGTTTTAATTATTTAAAATTCTATTTTATAGATAAAATAATTTATTATAAAATTTGGGCTGTTAATAAAATAGTTTATTATAAGATTTTAATTATTTAAAATCCTATTTCGATAATAATTTTTTTTCATTTAAACATTAGCGTTGGTTAGTCCGACGATACGTAAAACATGGCAGACACTTTATTATTATTTTTTTATTCACCTTATTAGTGTCGGTTGGTCCGACGCTATATTTTCTAACTTGTAAAATTAAATTTTTTACTCTCTTTTTTCAATAAAATTTCTTTATTTTTATTTTTACCTACCCTTATCCATCTCTTTTTCCTTCACCCCTTTTTCTTCTCAATTCACAAAACCTTTTTACTTTTTCCCTCAAACTTGAAACCTATTCCTTTTCCCCAAATCGCAAAACCCATACCCTATTCCTTTTTCCCCAAATCGCAAAACCCATTTGAATCGGTTTGTTCATGTTCAACCTCAATCTGTTTGCTCTTGTTCTCTCAAAATCGCAAAACTTGATTATGGTCGTTCTTATCTTTTTTCTCTCCTTGTTATGTTCATTCTATTGATACTCTTTTTGTATTGTTATCTTGTGGCTTCTCCATCATGTAGGTAAGTAATTGCTTACTATTACAGGAACTAAGATGCTTCCTTTGTGTAGAAATGGTAAGATTTCCAAATTTTTAGTTGATTATTTTCATCTAGAAAATTATTATGACATTAGCTATTGATAGTAAATTTTAATTTGTATATATAGTTGAAGATATTTTTTGTATTTCATTAATGTATCAAAATTAAACTTTATTTAATTTTTTTTCTCAAAACTTAAATTAAATGTCACTGTAACATAGTGTAGACAATATATCACATATAGTAAATTGAAAAAGAGCTGCAAGAGTGAGAGAAGCATATGCCATTAGGGACCCCTTTTTTTTTCTTCTTACAAGTAGCTTTTGGTTTTGGTTTTGGTTTTGTGGAAGAATGATGTGGTGCAACCCCATTTTTAATTCTAACAAAGCATATTATTAGCTTCAATCTTAAGACTCATTTTATAAGAAACATAATTTTATTCATATTATTATATAAAGCAGCCCCATTTTTATAGTTGGATTTTTAATTCTAAGAAAGCATCTTTATAAGTTAACTCCAAATTTGAGACTCATCTTTTAAGATGGTAGCGTCGGTTTAGAGTCGGTCTTACCAACGCTATATTTAACGTCGGATGCGATTTGGTCGACATTATGGATTAATTTCGACCGTTTTAACCTAAGTCCGACACCGACGTTAGTCGAACGCTAAATTAAAGTTAGCATTGACTTTTAACCCTACACCGTAGACTTTTAGTTTACGCTAAAAATAGTTTTCATCATAACTAACTCTAACAACTTGTGACTAATCATCATAACTAACTCTAACAACTTGTGACTAATTTAGTTAATACAACTGCACACCTTTAGTCATTTATTCATTATGTAATAATTAACTTGATAACAAAATCTAATATTTATCTACAAAATACCATTAAAACATCACATTTAAGCGTGTGTTGGTAAGACTAGTATTAGGATGAATGATCTACATAGAAGTTTATTTATTTAGGTGTTTAAATATTCAGTTTGTTGGTTTTTGAGAGAATAAAAAATCTAAATTAATAAAAATTAGTTGGTTTGTTTTGATATTCACAATTTATTTTCATAAAATCTGAATCAAACCAAATTATATGAGTACAATTTTAAAATATGAATCATGAAATCACAATCTATTTACAATGAGATGAATAAAATATAACGATTTAAAAGTATATATATGAGTTCGTACAACATATTTTTTTAAATATTATTACTAGTATGAACATGTATAAGTGAGAGGAGTTTTTAAAATGAGAGGTTGAAAGACTAAATTTTGACCATACAACAATACATTAATGATTACAATTAAAATTTATTTAAACGACACATGATCAATTAAAAAATTCGTATAACTTTTTGTTTTAATTTTGACCATTCATGATGATTTGATGAATGACTATAATAATCATTCATCTCATTATAAAATTCCTCTAATTTGATATGATCACCAATGAATATAGTGTGAAATAATATAAATAATAATGAAATATAATAGTTTAGTTCAAATCTTGCATCATAAATTTTGAATGATGTGAAATAGATATTTAGCTAAACTAGTAGAAGTTTTGTTTAACTGATTTGGTTTAGAGCCGAACATAAGAAAAATTTTAACCAATTCAATTGACTTGAATTAAGTCATTGATTTAGTTCTAACACGGATATTTACTTTAAATTTCTCAATTTTTTCAGTCAAAAGAATTCACAAGAATTATGAAATGATGACATATACAAGTTTTTTCTATCTAAACTAGTGGTATGTTGAACAGAGTTTTTTTTCATATCGGATTCTATAAGTCTCAAGATCTTCATACTTTGCATATCGGATTCTATACGAGTTTGCTTTCCATTCTAGGACATTAACTATTCATTGCTTTCCATTAGAGAGTATTTTCAAAGATTTTGCATGTATACTTTTTGAATTTTTTTCCTATTCCTTAATCCTAACTAATTATATATTTCGTATTACTGTCTATTTAACCCTACACCATTACTAGCTCCATTCACAAATCACTAAAGCAACACGTTCAATCCTAATTCCTACGAGTATTCATTTTTTTAGAAAAATTCTTCTAGCAACGGTTTCACTCTTGCGTCAAATATGCACGTGCTAATTACTTTAGTTTTGGTTCTTGGTTTTGTTTCACCTTGTCTATGTACAAGGTGGAATCTAGTTGACGCAAATAATAACAATATATACAATGTGATGCAATATGGTGTTCATGGTGATAGCAAATCCGACGATTCACAAGTATATATATTTTTTTAATTAATTTTTTTTGTCTTTTTAATTTTAATATATATATATATATATATAGATATATAATTCATGAGAAACTTTAATCTTATATTATTTGAGTGTGTTTTGATTAACAACATTTTGATATTTTGAATTGATTGTAGGCATTTTTAAAGGCATGGAATAGTGCGTGTGGATCACAGGGGGAAGCAACATTAGTTATACCACCAAAGCAATCATTCTTAGTGAACAATATAAAATTTAAAGGTCCTTGCAAGACCACAAGTATTACTGTTCAGGTATATTTAGCTAACTAACAATATCTACATACATATTTTAGAAGCAAAATTAGCATTAATCATCATTGAAAATATATTTAATAACATTAATTATCTTTTTATTTTATTACATACAAAATAATTTCATTAATGAAAGTTTGACAATAAATCAAAATCTAAAACTGTAAAAATATCTTTTCCTATTTGGAATTATCTTTACCTATTTGATTTCATTTGAATAAATAAAAAATAAGTCTTAATATAGTATGTAAATGAACGAAACATTATATAGTATGTTTGAATTAATATTTTTTGTAATTAAGTACCAACAATTTGGAGTGACACATTTTTATTAATTTATTTTGCACTCTCTCATATTTAAGCTTGAAGGGACCATAACTGCACCTTCTAAGGAAAAATTTAAGGATACAAAACATTGGATAAAGTTCTCAAATATAAACAGTCTCACAATTGATGGTCGTGGCAGTGGAATTATCGATGGCTATGGTTCTACTTGGTGGCAATGTGAAAAATGCCCTCGACCTAGAGTATGATTTTTCTACATCTAAGTTGTGCTAATTAATTTTTTGTTTAAATATTAAATCATTTTTCGTGTTGATGTTGTTACAGGCCATAGGATTCCATTCTTGCAATAATCTTACTGTTACAAATCTGAAGTTGACTAATAGTCCAAAAGCTCATGTATCCATAAATAATGTCAATGGTGGAACATTCTCTAATATATCAGTCAACGCTCCTTCTACTAGCCCTAACACTAATGGTTTTGACATTTCTGAATCTAAAAATATTGTGATACAAGATTCCACCATTAGTACAGGTAAATAAAATTTATTTTTTAATATTTTAATATGAGTTTAATATATATATATATATATATATATATATATAAACACAACCATATTCTTATTAAGAAATGTGGCAAATCATTATTAGACTCATATATATATATATACTAAATACTTTAAAATAATGAGGCATATAAATTGTAAAAGTATTTTATTAAAAGAACAAATGAAAATTGAAAATCATTATAACAAAGAAGAAAATATATATAAAATATATTATGTGTGGATTAGAGTAAGTATACTTAAAATTGCATTTTATAGCAAATACTCGTCTTATGTGTGGACCAGGTCATGTGATAAGGTAGTTTTCATACAATTTGTATTTTAATTTGCTATAAACTTAATTGAATTGTACTTTTAACCAACTTGTTTCATTGATCAAGTGGTTATTTCTCTCTCTATATATATATATAGTATTTGAATTTTGAAAAATTATAATGAAAATGTGTTATTTAATCAGCATCGGCAGCCTTGGTAAAGATCACTCTTATGACACAGTTGAAGAGGTTTATGTACAAAATTGCACTTTCATTGGAACCACAAATGGAGCAAGAATCAAGACATTTCCCGTAAGTGGGAAGTTATGCTATATTTGCACATCTATTTCTCTACTATATTTTTAATAATTCAAATCATTTAATTATGTAAATAGACATTAGTAATATATATTATTTTATTTACACAAATTACAAATATTGACTCATAGATATAAATTAGTAAAAAATGGAAAATTAAATATGCATAAAAAGGAAAATTTTCATCTATTATAAAACTACTGCAAAATAATTTCAGAAAAATAAAATTAAAATTTGTAGCTTTTTTTATTTGTAGCTTTTTTTGGAATTTTTTTACTATTTTATTTTATGGAAATTAAAATTAAAAAACTATTTTTTCAATAAGCATTATCTTTCACTTCTTGGTTTTTTATATTTTAATTTTTTGCAGGGTGGATCAGGTTATGCTAGAAAGATTACTTTTGAGCAAATACAACTTACAAATGTTACAAACTCTATAATTATAGACCAACACTATGACCCTAATGTTTTAAATGCAAAGGTGCACATATATATTTTCATTTCAACTATAACAATTTATTACATCTACAATAATATATTTAGTTATATTTATATTTTGAATTTTGTGGAAATTATTATAGGTTTCAGATGTGCTAGTGAGTGATGTAACATTTCGTGGATTTAAAGGAACTTCAGCTAGTGACATTGCTATTAAACTAGACTGCAGTTCATTGGGTTGTTCCAATATTATAATGGATGAAATTAACATTGTCTCTTCTAAAAATGGAAAGGAGGTCAAAGCTGAATGCGCAAATCTTCAAGGGACAATTGAAACCACTATTATTCCAAAGTTCTCATGCACATAAAAATATTGATTCAATCAAATAATAAGTATTCGACCACCATATGTGAAAAGCCATGTCACAATAAGTGTTTCACATTGTAACCAAATTTATTCAAAACGTGTATACCTCAAATTTATTCAAAACTTGTAAACGAAAGTTGTAAAGGCCATTAGTGCCACTATTATTAATATATAATAATAATAATTTTTTTCTTTTCCAATTTTTCTTTTTAAAAAGTTTCATAAGTGCTGAAGAAAAAAAAAGTTGTATCAACTTTAGCAATGCAATATATAAACTTCTTGCTTCTTCGATAATATGACAAGAGATTGCCTCTATTTTAAAGCTCTCTAACTAGAGAACTTATATTTATCATATCTACATGTAAATAAATTGTTGTGCTGATTTACTTTCTAATTGTGAAGATATGTCTCAAATCAACAACTAATTAGAACTAGTTATTGTTATAATTAACTATGATTATAACAAAATAGTTATAGTTACTTAAACTAACTTGTTATTGCATATTATATATAATTGTATAATGCACTTAAAAATAAAATAATAACGACGTGACCGCATCAAGGAATTTTATGTTAATGGATTGAACAAATATTATATATTGATTATACAGGGCGATTTTAATTTTTACCACAACCTAGTTGAATCTAAAAAATTAAATTTCTAATAAAAAAATGAATTTTTTTAATAATTATAAATTATTTTAAAATATTATATTTTTCCTGAATGAAACACCAAAATTTAAACTACTTTATTTAAATTCATCAAAATAAGTAAAGTATAAATAATATCTAAATACAACTTTAAATTAATCCTAACATTCTAGTTATTTGAAAAGAGTCATTCTTCTAGTACTTTTTGAAGCAAATTCATAACTTTTAAAGGTAGTACCATATAATCACATTTCAAAAGAAAATAATAGCACTTTCTTTATAGACTTTTTGAAGCAAATTCATAACTTTTAAAGGTAGTACCATATAATCACATTTCAAAAGAAAATAATAGCACTTTCTTAATCAGCTTTCATAATTTTCAAAGATACTATCAAATAACATATCAAAAGAAAAATCAAATAATAACATTCTTAATAATCTTTTTTATCGAAATAAACTTATTAATTCTATGACATTTTTTCTTTATAGACTCATTTATTTTAAATCAATGAGTCACAATTATTATAAGTAAAAAAATAATTTTGGGGTCTGGTACAATGACCCAGATTTCACAAGCTAATTGTTAGGCATAGGTAATAATAAGTAAATAAATAATTATTTTTTAAAAATGTACTTGTACATCATAATTATTCTCTAGATATTATCATATTCTAATAATATGTAATATTTTTTGCATTTTCACGTTACTTTGTCTACATATAAGAAAAATATATAGATATTACTAATAAAAATATATTAAATTTTTAACCCTAACTTCTCTCAATCTTCATCTTCTACCTCACACTCATATTCATCCCTTTCTCACACAACCCCTTCAAATTCTTCCTCCATTTTTAAGAACTTCAACATCTTTAATCATCCTCATTTCCTCTCTTGACATTGTGTTTAAAGTGACCTTAGAAGGTATGTATTTGTTTCGTTTTTTAGTTTGTATTTTTTCTGAAAATCTGGGGATTTTAAGTGAACTCAGTTCATGTACGATGTTGTAACGTTACGTGAACTGAATTCACGTACGTTATAAAATTGTAAAATTCCAGAACACTACGTGAATTAAGTTCACGTATACATATGTGATTTAACATTGCGTAGAAAATGGAGTTTAAGTCTCAAACATTGTTGGTACGTGAACTCAATTCACGTACCAGACAATGTTTGAATGTGAATTTTGCAAGTTCACGTAGACTAACATGTATCAGCTCGGTGAACTCAATTCACGTAGGCTTGCGTGAATTGAATTCGCGTAAACGTACGTGAATTCAATTCACGCAAGCCTACGTGAATTGAGTTCACCGAGCTGATACATGTTAGTCTACGTGAACTTTGCAAAACTTTCACATTTTAACTGGTATTGAATTCACGTAAGCATATTCCTGAATTTTTATATGTTCTTTTTTGGATGCAGATAAATGGACCAAGGGGGATACAACAATGATGAAATGTATGAAAGTTTGGAACCTGATTTTGAGGAAATGCATGATGGTTTGGAACGTGATTTTGATGAAATGTACGATGATTTTGGGGCAATGAATGACGTTGTTGAACCCGAAATTGTAGACGATATCAACAACGGAGATGAACCTGTTATGGTTGATTTGACCGATGTGTTTAGCACCGACATGATGTTTGATACACAAGATGATTTATTGAAATGGGCTAGAAATGTTGGAAGGGAAAATGGAATTGTCATTGTCATTTTTAGATCTGAAATTGCGACAGCACGACCAAGAACAAAGACAAAATTAATTCTTGGTTGTAAAAGAAGCGGTAAATATAGACCCTAGAAGAATCCTAAACCGATGAGGAGTACTTGGACAAGAAAATGTGAATGCCCATTTAGATTGAGAGGAACACCATCAAGTGTTGGTGAGGTATGGTATATGCATGTAATATGTGGTGTCCATAACCACGAATTGGCCAAAAACCTGACTGGTCATTCTTTCTTAGGCCGATTGTCTCATAAAGAGAAAAATGTACTTTGTGATATTACAAAGAACATGGTAAAACCAATAAACATATTGATGACACTAAAGGATCGTAACGTTGAATGTTTGACGACAATAAAACAAGTTTACAATGCACGTCAAGCATATCGCTCATCACTTAGAGGTAATAGAACATAAATGCAACATCTTTGGACACTAATGAAACGGGACAAATACGTCTATCGATATAGGAAGGTAGATGGTTCAGATGAGTTGAGGGACATATTTTGGGCCCATCCAAATGCTATCACTCTTGTAAATAATTTTCACATTGTAGTGATTATGGATAGCCCATACACTACAAGAAATTTTCAATATTGCAACAATTAGCTTGCGACGGTTAAGGGAGAACCGCCCTCGCTGTGACATTTCGACGAGTCTTGCAACGGTTTTTGTCAACTGCTATCGTCCTTTAAAGAAAACAAAAATCAGTTATGCATCTCATTTTACAATCCGGCGTTGTCTTCGTTTTCCAGTCTCGCCTTAAGCAAAACCCTAAAATTTCCGAAAACCCACAAATCTAACAAACTCCCATTATTGAAGAAAAACGAAATCCAACCCTGAAGAAAAACTACATCACCTATGTCAAAGAAGGAAACAATATCACCTCTTGCAAACTCTCAATTTGTCAATCTATCAATCTCTCAAACTGCTAAAGAAGAAAAATGAAAACTAACAACACCATCCCTACTCTGGCAACAGGTATTTGGCTTAAATTGGAATCGTTATACATGACTAAATCACTCGCGAACCGTTTATACTTAAAACAAAGGTTATATACTTTCAAGATGCAACCTGGGAGGTCGATTGAAGATCATATAGATGAGTTTAATAAGATTGTGTTAAATCTTGAAAATATTGATGTAAAATTGGATGATGAAGATCAGACCCTATTGTTGATAAATTCATTACCTAGCTCTCTTGAAAATCTGTTTGATACACTTTATGGTAGATATCCTTTGTCATTAGAAGAAGTACAAGCTGCACTTATATCAAAATAATTAAAAAGGAAGTTAGATGGGAAAGATGGGTTGCTTGTCAAGGCTAAAACAGGGAAGAAGAATAAAAAACAGAAGAATAAATTCAAGAATAGAGAAAAGGACAAGTCTAAAATGAGGTGTTTCATATGCAATAAAGAGGGACATTTCAAGAAATAATGCCCAGATTGGAAAAGAAGGAAAGGATCAAATAGTGATGATGATTATGGAAATGCTTCAGTAGCCTCTGAAGGATATGAAAGCACAGAAGTGAATGTGCAAACACGAGAAAGGGGTTGAATTGTGTTTGACTAACTTGAATACTTTTTCTGTTTTTGCAGTTTTATAACAAAACCTGATGTATGAATCAAACAGAGTTAGCAGCAGATATAAAGTAAAAATAAAACACAGAATTTTATACTGGTTCACCGTTAACGAGGCTACGTCCAGTCCCTTCACTTTGAAGGATTTCACTAATTCAAAACCTTAATTACAACAATACCACTGACCCTTCAAGTCAGTCTTCTCAAACAGTCTAACAATCCTAGACTTTTGAGGAATACAGCACCTTGACTTCTCAAGTCAAGTCTTCTCCTACCAATCTGACAACCCCAGATTGTAGAAGGATTTACAATGCCTTGAATCTAATTGCTAAGTAATCTGCTACCCCTTCTGACTCCATCATATTGTAGACTCTACTTCAACAACTTAGATCTAACACAAGGGAAAGAAAAACACGAGTGCTTGCTTCCGAAAAGCTGAAACTCACAATTAACCTCACTGAAAACTCGAGTGTTTGCTTCTGGAGTGCTTGCCTCCTTTTATAGATGAAGAATTAGGGTTGCTTCCATGCTTAAGTTCGAACTGTATCTTGCTGGATTCTCTTGCAAAAATAACTTGGCCAATCGATTTCTCTTAAATAAAAAACATATCTTTTTAGCTCTAGATTTGCTTTCAAAAATAACTCTGGCCAATCCTGTTCTTAATTAATTCTGGATCAAATCTTTCTTCCCGCTAATAGCTTCTGAATTCCACAAGACTTCAATTTATTTTTGTATCAAATCCTTTTAATACTTTGATCAAATTTAATCACGTCTCCACTGATCATGATTCAATCAGGACCGTTTGATCTTCTGATCTCGTCCACATCTGGACCATACAAAATGATTTGCTATAATCCTCTAATTTCGGCCAACACTGGACCACACATTCTGATCTTCTGATCTCGGCTAACACTAGGCCATATGGTCTGATCTTCTAATCTCGACCAACACTAGGCCATGATTCTTAAATCTGGACCATTGATCTGAATATCTTCGCTCTGATCTGGACTAATTCTGGACTGGGTCTGGATTGAACCGAAATTAAATCTGGACATATGATAGGTTAACCTGGATATTTTCCTTCTGATCTGGACAAATTCTGGATTAACTCTGGACATCATTTCTTCTGGTCTGGACTTAGTTTCATACTCTGAACCATGCTATCTTCTGGTATGGGCCAAATCTGGATTAAATCTCTTGTTCTGGATCAATTAGTTTATGCTCTGATTAAGTCTGGATCAAGTCTGGACTGATTATCATTTCACTGCCAAGCTATCTTCTGGTCAGAATAAATTCTGGACCAAGTCTGACTTATGATTCCTTCTGGTCTGGAACAAGTCTCCCTCTGGTAGGCTTCCTTCTGGTCTGGTCCAAGTCTCTTTCTGGACTCTACTTCCTTCTGATCTGGGCCATGAAAGATATCCTCTAATGGTGTTTTGACATCCTGGTGTATCATCTGGTCCTTTCAGGATGCATCCTCTGGTACCTTCTGGATGCATTATCTGGTGTCTTTTGGAGGTATATCCTCTAGTCTGATTTTATCCTCTGGTAATTCATCTTCTGCCTCTGGAAACTTTATCTTCTTGTGGCATTTAATGTGATAATTCTAGGTACAAAATAAGATTACATGGAGTGTTTTTGTTAACATCAAAATCCTAAGAACTTAGAACCAACTTTGTTCCAACAAGAAGTTCTTATGGCAAATTCGACTGAAATGATGGAGGATGATTGGGTTCTTGACTCAGGGTGTTCATTTCACATGACTTCAAACAGAGATTGGTTCATTGCCTACAAAGAAACTGATGGAGGAAAGGTTATCATGGGTAACAAATCAGTTTGCAAGGTAGTTGGGATTAGCTCAATCAAGCTCAAGCTTGAAGATGGAACTATGAAGATTTTATCAAAAGTCAAGCATGTTCCAAAGTTGAAAAGGAACTTAATATCTTTGGGAATGCTGGAAGAAGCTGGCTGTTCATACAAAGCAAAGAAAGGCACTCTAAAACTCATAAAGGGATCATTGATAATCACGAAGGGAAAAAGAGATCATGGAATCTATTTTCTCAATGGTCAAGCAGTGATAGAAACGACAGCAGTGGCAGTTCAAACATCCAGTAAAGCTAGCTTGTGGTATCAAAGGTTGGGATATGTAAGTCTAAGGGGAATGCAAATTCTGGACAAACAAGGCATGCTAGGTGGGGACAAGATTGGTGATCTTGAATTTTGTGAGCATTGTATGTATGGAAAGATGCATATAGTCAAGTTCTCTACAGGGAAACATTGCTCAAAAGAAATTCTGGAATATGTTCACAGTGATCTATGGGGCCCTGCAAAGATTGCTTCACATGGAGGTAACAAGTATTTCATTACATTTCTTGATGATTATGGTAGGAAGGTATGGATTTATTTGTTAAAAAGTAGGGATGGAGCATTCAAAACCTTTAATAATTGGAAATCTATGGTTGAAAACAAAACTGATAGGAGGATTAAGACCTTAAGGACAGACAATGGTTTTGAATTCTGCAGTGAGGAATTCACTAGTTTTTGCAAAGCTAATGGTGTGAACAGACATAGGACTTTAAGGCACACACCTCAGCAAAATGGACTAGCTGAAAGGATAAATAGAACCTTTCTCGAGAGAATGAGATGCATTTTGTCCAATGCAGGAATGCTTGCACAGTTTTGGGGTGATGCTTTCCATACATCTTGTTATTTGATAAATCTGAGTCGTTCAACTACAATTGAACTAAAAACCCCTCAAGAAATTTGGACTGGACATGCAACAAAGTACAATCATCTAAAGGTATTTGGATGTGCTGCATATTACCATGTAAATGAAGGGAAGTTAGTTCCTAGAGCAAAGAAATGGTATTTTGTAGGATATTCAAGTGGTGTGAAAGGTTATAGAATATGGTGTCCTGAAAGTAGGAAATGTATCATCAGTGGAGATGTTAAATTTCATGAAGCTGATCTATATAGGTCCTTAATCAAGGTTGGAAATGAAAGTACACATCAAACTGGAGATGGGGGAAGTTTGATCTTGAGGTGGAGCAATTTACAGAAACGGAGAAAGATCAGCAGAAACCCAGAACGTTCTCCGTTTAAGAACAGCATAATAGCAGCAACCAAGAACATTCTCCGTTTCAGAACAGCAAGACAAGACTGATACAAAGCCAGCAAAACATGATATGTTTCCAGAACAGGAATTAGATGATTATAACTTCATCAGGGACAGAGAAAGAATGACATCAAAACCCACTCAAAGATACAGTTATGTAGATATGATCATCTATGCATTACATGCTGCTGAAGAAATCAACCAAGAAGATCCCAGGAACTACAATGAAGTTGTCAGGTCTCAAGACAAGGACAAATGAATTGTAGCTATGACTGAGGAGCTAAAATCACTGGAGAAGAACAACACTTGGGAACTCATACCTAAGCTTGCCAACTCCAAGATTGTAGGCAGCATGTGGATTTTCAAGAGGAATGAGGGAATTCCAAGAGTTGAACCACCCAGGTTCAAAGCAAGGCTAGTAGCAAAGGGATTCACTCAAAGGGAAGGTGTAGACTACAATGAAATCTTTACTCCTGTAGTCAAGCATGCATCTATAAGAATAATTCTAGACATGGTAGCACACTTTGACGTGGAGTTAGAGCAAATGGTTGTCAAAACAAAATTTCTCCATGGTGATCTGAATGAAATAATTTTAATGCAACAACCAGATGGCTTTAGGACTCAAGGGAAGGAAGACAGGGTCTGCCTACTAAAGAGATCACTCTATGGGCTAAAGAAATCACCAAGAAAATGGTATTTGAGAATTCATGCTTAGTCAAAGTTATGCTAGAAGTAATTTTGATAGTTGTGTGTACTATAAACAAGTATCAAAAGACATATACATTTACTTGCTGTTTAGGAAAGTTGAAAGGACATTTGAAGAAATAATTCGAGATGAAGGATTTGGGGCCAGCCAATAGGATTCTAGGAACGGAAATCATCAGAATTAGAGAACAAAGAAAACTAATAATTTCCCAAGAGAGCTACATTGGGAAGGATCTAAATAGAATCAATATGAGTGAATCAAATGCAGTTAGCTCTCCACTAGCAGCTCACTTTAAGCTTTCTTTAGCCATGTCACCAAACACAAATCTGGAAGCAAAAGACATGAAGACTTTTCCTTATGCAAGTGCTATAGGAAGCACCATGTATGCTATGGTCTGCTTAAGGCCAGACATTTCTCATGTTGTAAGTGTCGCCAACAGGTTTATGGGAAATCCCGGAATGAATCATTGGCAAGCTGTTAAATGGATTCTAAGGTACTTAAAAGGAACTCAAAGCTTGTGTTTGGAATACAGCAAAAGTTCAGAACCATCAAAACTAGTCTGAGGATTTGTAGACTCTGATTTTGCTGGAGATTTAGATAGAAGAAGATCCTTCACAAGGTATGTGTTCACAGTGTTCAACAACACAGTCAGTTGGAAAGATAATCTTCAACACATAGTGGCATTATCAACAACAGAAGTAGAATATGTTGCTCTTGCTAAAGCTGTGAAAGAAGGAATTTGGATGAGAGGATTGATCACTGAACTTGGTGTCAAACAAGAGTCAGTTTGCATGAATTGTGACAACCAAAGTGCCATTCATTTAAGTAAAAATCAAATGTATCATAAAAGAACCAAACATATAGACATCAGGCTGCATTTCATAAGGGATGTCATTGAAAGGGGTGAGATAAATGTGGCAAAGGTGCACACAAGTGACAATCCAGCTGACATGTTTACAAAACCTGTCACACTTAGCAAATTCTATGTTGCAGATCAAGTCCAAAAATTGAGATCAAGGACTAAGAGGATCTGATTTGAAGAATCACATGTTGAAGCTTCTCATTTGGTACCAAGGTGAATTGTTGAAAGTGGTACTCAATTAAGAAGACTTAGGATGGTTACTTACAAGGCAATCTAACTTGGGGCTGTTAGTTTTCAGTTAATAAGTTGTAACAACTTTTTGTAACAAACTTGTATATAAGTAGTTGGGAAGCAACTAGAAGAGAGAGTGAAAAAACTTCAGTTTTACAAAATAGAAAACTGATAGCATAAAGTATAGAAAGTACATTGTAATCATTTCATCTCATATAGTGATAATTCGAAGTCGGATCCAGTCCCCCAAACGTAGAAGTCTTATCCCTGAACTGGATTAACAATTGTGTGTGTTCATTTTAGCAAGATTCAATTATGTTTAGATTAAAAGAAACAAAACCAGAAAACGGAGAATGATAAACGATCTCCGTTTTCAACACTGATCAATCTCCTTTTTAAATTCAATCAATCTCCGCTGCGAAACTCATTGATCTTTGGTTTTTTACAACAATTAACTTGAATGATTTGTGTATTTTTTTTTCTGTTTACATCTTTAATTTGTCTCTTTTCTAATCCCAATTCTAATAGTTTATGTGTAGTTGCATTAGTTCTTGGTGATTTAGGGTATGTCAGGAAGCTTTGATGTTATTATTTTCAGTTGATTAGAGGTTTATATATATGACCATGGAATTTTGTTGTTGTGTTCATTTTCTAGTTGATTTTTAGTTTACAAGAATAGTTGCATTTTTTCTGGTTTGGAAGAATGCATAAGGTTCATAGCTAATTTCAAACTCACTGATGATGAAATTGATTTTGTTAGACAAAGTTTGTCTATTGCTTGTGAGGTAAACCAAATTGTGTTTTGTGCTCCTCACCCTAGCTATTACATCCTTGTTTATAATGTTGATAGTTATGTTGATTGAACTCGGGGAAAGCATTGGAATTTTGTAGTATCATGAATCCAGGTGTAACACCGACATTTTTTCAACAATGGGAAATAATATGGTGATAAAGAAAGCTGAAATTAGATGGCTCCAATTAGTTTGGGGATAGAAACTATCGATATATGGATTGCAAATGTTTAGAGTTGGGAAGGCTTGCTAAAATACTTGTGCTTATTAAAAGCGCTCGTTGAGTTGGAAATAACCTCAGATGTAGAAGCTACTTTGTATTTATTATGCTTCTTAAGAACACAACATTGTTGCTTTTTCCTTTTTCCTTCTTTGCGCTTAGGTTTTTATCATTAATACAAATTTTTTAGCATGTTCAACTAAATGTCCCTAAAACTAACTTTAAAACAACTAAATGACTAAATTAAAGAGTCAAGTAACTTAGTTCAAGGGGAATTTGTCTTCTTTATACAATTTTGTTAATTGTTACTTGTTTATTTTTAAATAGCTTTGGACCAAGTGTAAATATGAGATAATATGGTTGTAATCGGATTTTCTGTGATAATGTGGAAAGTATAATGCTAATGGCATTATTACTAGATTCTCCTAACAAAATATTTTGACTTATCAATAATGATCAATTAAAATCTATGAGACATTCTTTGATTATCTTAGAGGATTTGACTGCTCTAATGTTGAGGTGTACGCTATTCCTGAGGGATCGATCGTTTTTCCTAAGATACCCCTGCTTAGAGTTGAAGGTCCAACTGTTGTGAGTACTTGCCATCATTAATTCCCTCTTTTAATGTTGATTTGTTTCAAAGATTTCCTATTTCTTACATTAAAGTGACCGTTATATTATTCAGGTAGTTCAATTGCTGGAAACTCCTTTTGTGAATCTAATAATTTTGCATCATTAGTTTCTACTAATGCTGCAAGGCACCGCAAAGTTGCTGGAAAATCCAAAACTTCACTTGAGTTTGGACTACAAAGGGCTCAGGTTACAGTCTTTTGAAATACTTTTTTATGAGTAAAATTAGGTACTTACCTCCTTTAATTTTCATAAAAAGAAACTCTCATTTTGAATGTAGGGGCCTGATGGTGGAGTAGGAGCATCAAAGTACCAAAGATTGTTAGTAGTTAGTAGTTTTTGGCTATGGTTCAAATCACTGGTCAAAAGTTAGTAGTTCAGATAGCAGAGCTAAATCAGTTGACAAACCAAAAATCATATTTTTGAGAGCTGGTTTGGTTAAGGCTGAGTTCCCTTGTTCTTGCATATAGTAACATATATTCACTAATTTGCACACAATCGCTTGGATAAATTCACAAATCATTTGAACACCATGGTAAGCACTTGATCCCAAATTGGAAGGTAAAAGTGAAATTGCTTCTTATGTTAGGAGTGAGGGACTGATAATATTTTATTTTGGTTTATGAATTTTAATTTCTCACATTGCTTTTGTATAGCTTGGATCTTTCATAACTGCGTTTTTCATGTATGCCAATAGCAATGTTGCAACAGGGAAGTTATTCGGGATACTCCTTTGTGGTACATATTCCCATGCCTTCGTTAGCTCATATATGGTGCGTAACCTATTCTCTGAAATTCGTTACATGTTTGGTCAATATTTATGAAGAGAATTTTGTGTAATTTTATAAGAATGGTGTTTCAGTCCAGAAGATGAGTTCTAATTTCTAGGTGCTATTACATATAATTTTTGTTAATAATATTATTATACTTTTTAAAACTTGAGACACTTTATGTTTTGTTACTTATTTGTTACCTTTACTTTGTTTGTCTTATGATTTGCAGAGCCTTGATGAGATTACAAACAAGTCACTTCGTAGAAAAGATGGTTCAAGTACATGTGAAGATTTTGTTAGTCTAGTTCAAACATGGTTGAGCAAAATTCATGTGCTAGGACATAAGTGAAGGTGCAAACATGAGAAGGGGGAGTTGAATTGTGTTTGTCAAACTTGATTACTTTTGTTGTTTTGTTGAATGTTAATGTGAATTATTCAATAGATAACTAATCAGATTCAGCAGCGGATAATAATAACATAATAACACAATAATTTATATTGGTTCACCGTTAACTAGGCTACGTCCAATCCCTTCCTCCAGAAGGCCTTTTCACTAAATCAAACTCCTTTGAATTACAACACCACCGACCCTACAAGCCAGTATTCCCAAACAGCCTGACAACCCCAGACTTTTGAGGAACAACAATACCTTGACTATACCAGCCAAGTCTTCTCAAACAGCCTGACAACTCCAGACTTTTGAGGAACAACAACACCTTGACTAAACCAGCCATGTCTTCTCAAACAGCCTCACAACCCCAGACTTTTGAGGAACGATAACAACACCTTGACTCTACAAGTCAAGTCTTCTCCTACCAATCTGACAACCCCAGATTGAAGAACGAACCTACACCACTATAGGGTTATATAATAAAGGTTTGGAACTTTGCAACGTTGCTTCTGGAAAGCTGTTTGGTACACTGATTCTTGCACTCTTTTGTTGCTTCTGGAAAGATGATTGATACACTTATTCTTGCACTCTTTTGTTGCTTCTGAAAAGCTGATTATTGCACTGAATTTCTTTCTCTAAAACACTTAGAAAATATTGCTCTTGCACATTTGTGTTTCTCTATTTTGAACTCTCAGATAATGTTGAATTTAAGCTTGAGTTCTCGTGGTTTTTGATGCATTAATCTTCAGCATTAATTCTTTATTTATAGTTGAACTTAAGGACTTCACTGATGCTTTACTTCTGGAGTGTATTTCCATTAATCTGTTTTGAGAATATTTTGGAGTAGTTTGCTCAGATTCTGTTTTGAGTCTTTTGCTCACTGATGCTTTACTTCTGGAGTGTATTTCGATTAATCTATTTTGAGCATTTTGCTCCGCTTCTGTTTTGAGCATAATTTTAGCAAGATTATGTTTCTCGATTCTTTTGCTCCAATTCTGTTTTGAGCATTTTTCTCATATTCTGTTTTGAGCATATTTTTAGCTAGATTCTGTTTCTCAAGTTTTTTGCTCCAATTCTGTTTTGAGTATTTTTCTCTGGCAGATTCCTCTGATGATATCCTCTGGTGACGTCATCCTCTGATTTCTACTTCTGGTGACATCATCTTCTGGTGACTTCCTCTAGTGACATCAACCTCTGATTTCTGCTTCTTGTGACGTCATCTTCTGGTGACATCCTTTGGTGACGTCATCCTCTGATTTCTGCTTCTGGTAACGTCATCTTCTGATCTATTCTTCTGGTGACATTTTTCATTCTTCTTCTAAGTCAAATATGTTATTTTCATAAAATACATTTGTTAACATCAAAACTTTAATTGCGGGAACCAACTTGGTTCCAACAATAAGCATTTCTATCCTTAGGCTATGTTTGAGTTCATGGAAAGCGATGGAATGGATTCGTAAATCTTCCCTTGTTTGGGTTAATTTGAAATAAGATGAAATGAAGTGGAGTAGTGGAATACAATGGAACTTTTTCCATCTTATTCATGCAATACCCTGCTCTTTCTTCCCTTCCAATTTAGGCAAAATGGAATCGAACAAATTTTATCTATTCCATCCAATTCCATTAAGTTCCACTAACCATTAGATATTCAAACATAGCCTTATTGTCATTTTATATGCCTCTCAACTATTTCTGTTTTTGTCATTTTCGTGTATATGTGTCTGGTGTCATCCTTATGCAAGAACCCAATGATGTAGATTAGGATATTAATTTAGGGTAATTGTTTTGGGGTCTTAGGAAAAAAATAATATAATTTTTGTGTTGAAACTAACAATTTTTAAACTTTTGAGGAATTGAATACACATCTTTTTAAAAATATCAATTGTGTAATGATTGATATTTGCTATATGAGAAATTTAGTTAATTAGTATTTGACAATGTTTATCAAGATTCATTGAGGTTAATATAAATTTTTTTTCAGGCAACAGACATAAAATCGCCAATAGATGGTAGACGTTCATCTGTTTCTAGCCACAAACCTGATGATCGTGGAGCAACATCATTAGGGACTAATTAGATATTTTGATGAACTTTAATATTACATGGAGTTGTTTTGTATGTTTAGCCACTCAACTAATGTTTTAAATATTTAAACTACTTTATTGATTATTTTAATTAAGTTCAATGTATGAATTGGTGTTATTTCTTTAGAAAAAAATTTATAAATTGAATTTAGTTACAATAGTTATATAATTGTGTATTTAAATTATGTGGATGATATTTATGAATATTTTTTATTTTTATTAATAAATAGGAAAAAATGCTATCATAATTTTTTAATTTAAATTATTATGCTTGTGACGATTTAATTGTCTCAAAATGAATATAGCGACAGTTGATAATTGTCGCAATGTTTTATAAACAAATAAAAATGAACTTGTTTTGCGACAATTCGAATTGTCACAAAATGTATATTGAGGCGGTTAGGAATCGTCGCAAATGTTGCTGACGGTTGGAACGACGATTTTCTGAACTATCGCAAACTGGCCTCGCGATGCACGAATCTGCGACAGTTGAAGAACCGTCACAATCTACTATTTTAGGCGGTTATAACTGCCGCGGGTGTCTTTAAAAACCGCCGCAAATCATTTTTTCCTTGTAGTGATACAAGACCTGTAGGTATCAAATGCCATTACTTGAGATTATTGGTGTTACATCTACTAAAATGACATTTTGCGTGAGATTTGCATATCTACGGTCTGAGCATGCTCATAATTTTGCGTGGGTACTACAAATGTTGAAAGAACATATTACAATTGGTGAAGTTGAAGTCATTGTAACTTATAGAGACCTTGCTTTGATGAACGCAGTTGAATATGTTTTTCCAAGAGCAGTTAATTTGTTATGCTTGTTTCATGTATGCAAAAATGTGAAAGCGAAATGCAAGATGACTGTGTTTCCAAAAGAGAAGCAGGTAGAAATAATGGAGACATAGGAGGCTCTTGTTTACAGCTATGATGAGTCTCAGTACTACATGAAGTTAGCTATTTTTGAAGTAATTTGTAGTAGTTGTTCCATTTTTTATGATTATGTACATGAGAAGTGGTTAGTTCCTCACAAGGAAAGATTTTTTGAGGCGTGGACAAATAGAGTTATGCACTTTGGGAACACAACAACACAAAGGGTTGAGTTGGCGTATTGGAGTTTGAAAAGCATATTACAAGACATTATTGGTGATATATGCAATGTTTGGAAAACAATCAATTGCATGATTGTATTAAACACAGTGAGATAATAGCATCATTTGAAAAGAGCATCATTCAAAAGGTGCATCGATATAGTAACAGATTGTATGTCTATTTGCGTGGTGTTGTGTCAAAAAATGCAATAGATCGCATTGCGGCAGAGTATGATCGCGTGAAGTGTGTAGGTATTGATAAGTCTGAGTGTTGTTGCACGCTTAGGACAACACACGGTATACCTTGTGCATGTGAAATAGTCAAGTACAATATGATTCCACGTTCCATTCCGTTAGACGCTATTCATGTTTGGTGGAGTAAAATAACTTTTCATGATGACGGGTCGAGTAAAACTTCAGAGTTATCTGTTAAATATGAAATAGATGTGATAGTGAAAAAGTTTGAAGAACTTGATGTACCTGGCAAAATTGCACTTAAAGGTAAATTACGAGAGATCGCGTATCCATCCACTACATCGATGTGTCCACCTGTTGACAAGGTTAAAACAAAAGGTGCACCAAAAAAAGTCAAAAGTAAGATATCAAAAAGAGATAAATCAACCAAGTGTGATCCATCTTGTTGGGAGTATGTCGATGCAAGTGTTCGATGCAGTGGCAAAAATGCATGTAGCACTGTAACATCTAGTAAAGTACAACAACCTCGATCATCAATCAAAAAGCTCACACCTCAACCATCAGTTTGCAAAGTTCAACTACCAAGAATTCTTCTCTTTAACGATTGGTTGCCGGTTGAAATTCATAAATTCATAGATGACATTATTGATGTTGGTGATGATGGTAATTATGGATTTCGTGCAGTAGCTAGTTTACTTGGAATGGGTGAGAACTCTTGGGCATACATTCGTCAAGAATGTGTGGTAGAGCTTCAAGAGTTCAAGTCTCATTAAGAGATAATATATGTTGGAGAAAATTTTGTTCAACAACTTATACAAAATGTATATGTTGAACAAGTTGCAGCTATGGATAATTGGATGACACTTCCAGAAATGGGATGTGTGATTGCTTCAAAATTTAACTTGTTTTACGTTGGATTATCACTTAACCAATCGCAAACATTTTTTCCACTTTGAAGTCCAGCACCAACATTTATGTCAGATCATCGTATAATAGTTATTGCATTTGTTAAGAACTGTCATTTTCTACAAGTATCAATCGTGAAATTTAATTTACGTTTATTAATATGTGAAATTTAATTTACGTTTATCAATATGTGAAATTTAATTTACGTTTTTTTATATATTTAATAAATTATTGATTTTAACATGTTTACTTAAAGCCAAATTCTCCTATACCACCAACAAGTAACCTGTGGAAAAAAATTGCACTAAAGAAGCATGCCAATGGGAGTTTATTTACAATGATCGCATGCAACATTGGTTGCAAATATTTTCATGTACTATAAATGATTATATTGTAAACTGAATATTTTATTGTAAACTGATTATATTGTATGAATTCAATATTACACATATCCTAAATATTTTAAATAACCAAAATTTTCAAAAATCAATACATATACAATCTCTAAATAAAGCCTAAGTTCCTCTATTTCTCCTGTGATATGGTGCAACGTTATACCAATCTCTACCACCACCCCTTTTGTAACACCCGAGTTTAAAAGATAGCGCGAGTGTATTTTTTTTTTAAATAAATAAGTAAAAGATTTTTCCCGATTTAATTCAGAAAGAATTAAAATAAAGTTTTCACCAATTCATTTCGTAAGATAATACGTCGTAATTCAATTGATGAACGTAATTAAATAATTTCATCAAAAATATCACTAAGTACTTATCTTTGGAAAATTAATATTAAACATTAATACATTCCAAAATATCAGTGTCATATCATACCAACAGAAAATATCAGAGTGCGGAATAGTTTAGCGGAAAAGTAGTACAACAATTTCCAAAATAAAACAAATTACATTTTCCAGCTCAAAATCCTATACATCAAGTCTAACAGATCATGCACTAAAGCTACAGTAGCATGGATTTCCTCCGCATCCCAAACAAGTCTCATCCGACTCCGTCGCTCGCCTCGATGTAACCTCCTCTTCCTCATCATACAGAGAGGGATCAGTCTCCTCCAAAGTCAGATCTATGCACAGTCTCGGTCACTTCGGCGGTGCCAGAATCTCATAACAATCATCGGATATCCTAGACGGATCCGGAATATCAGCTGCTATTGGCTTCGTCTCTTCGCTCTTCTCTTCCGCCACAGAATCACGTACATCTCCTCCAATCACCGGGTTAAGAGTCAACACTCTTACGGTGGCCTCCGTCTCAACCCCTCTAGCTGGCTCCTCCGCATCATCAAAAATTCTGTGCGCCTCCAATACCAAACGAGAAGGCACAGGAAAGTCAATCCTCGCATAGCTGTGCTCCACGTAATGCACCACTCCGTTACTCCTACAGATCCTCTTCAATCTCCCCGTGTATGTAGCCTTGCTTGAGGTGGGGTCGTATACCCAAGCAGTAAGCACGGAGCGATCAATGAAATCGAGCGACGTTTCTGTCGTCTCGGGTCCCACGGGTGGCATGGGTTTGGGGGGTATCTGAGGGCAAAGCCCAATTTCCACATATAATAGTAAATGGTCATCGACCGAAATTAACAAATAATCACATAGCATTTATATCACAGAAAAAGTAACACATGGTATAACATATGACAATGGTGAAAATTAAGGATGCTTATTTAAAATTTTCATGACATGTATACCTTTTCAAAACAGCAACCTATTAATATGAAGAATATGTGGTAAGTACAGCCAACACTTCAGCAATCACAATCCTTTATCAGAAATTCAGATTTCATAAAGTACTCACACACAACAGTTTCCAACCACCATCATAAACCCAAATCGTGACCCCCCGGTCAATCCCCCCCGATGCAATATGTATATGCTCATGAATACAATTTCTTGGAATTACCAAGGTGCAGTCGCTCAACAGACCTGCACGTTTTAAATAGGTTTGACTTTAACGGCCCTCAAGACCAGGGTGCAATCGCTCAACAGATCAGCACCAGTGCAGTCGCTCAACAGACCAGCACTCGTGCAGTCGCTCAACAGACCAGCACTCGTGCAGTCGCTCAACAGACCAGCACGTTGACATATACTCAGGTACAATCGCTCAACAGATCAGTACCAGTGCAGTCGCTAAACAGACCAGCACTCATACAATCGCTCAACAGATCAGCACATTTTTGCGCATTTCAGGGTACAATCGCTCAACAGATCAGTACCAGTGCAGTCGCTCAACAGACCAGCACTCGTGCAATCGCTCAACAGATCAGCACGTTTACGCATTACTCTGTGGCCCATCGCGGGTACCACTTGACTATGCAATGTATGAATATGCAGTATTTTCTCTTCACTGAGACAGTATGCATTATCAGGAAAATTCAACATTTCCATCATTTTTCAAAACATCTCAACACAATCAATATCATCATCATCACAACCATGATTAAACAGTCAAGTAATCATTAACACTTCACATTATCTCACAAATTCCACACTTAATTATCTTAAGTCTTTCCAATGTTTCCCAAACTCTTAAAATTCATAAAACAGTGTTTAAAACTGATTTTTCTGCAAAAATACGAATCTGTATTCGAATACAGAAGCCAAAAACAGTGCAGAGTTACACTTTGTATTCGAATACAGCCTTCTTGTATTCGAATACAGAGGCTGTCATAGTGTAAAAATCAGTATTTTTCACTATATCAATAAAGTCTCAAAAACTTCATCACCACCACTTCAAACTATCACAAAAATTCCACTTTTATTCATCACAACCTTCCCAAATGATTCCCAACACTTAAGGTTTATAAAACAATGTTTAAAACTCTGGATTTTTGAAAACACGAATCTGTATCCGAATACAGATCCCTTGTATTCGAATACAGAAGTTGAAACTGTAATTTCAACATTCTGTATTCGAATACAACATGCCTGTAGTCGAATACAGAAGCAAAAAATAGTGTATATTCAGCATTTTCCCACCACCATTGAAGTTTTTATTAAACTCATCATCTCTTCTTCAAAACTATTCAAAAACTTCATTTTAAATGGTTTCAAACCTTCTCCAACACTTTAAAGTTCACATGACAGTGCTTAAAATTTGATTTTCTGGAAAACACGAATCTTTATTCGAATACAGCTTCCTTGTATTCGAATACAGAAGCTGAAAACTGAGTTTCTGGAAAAACCTAAATCTGTATTCGAATACAGCTCCCTTGTATTCGAATACAGAAGCAAAAATTGTGAAAGTTAGCATCCTGTATTCGAATACGAGACTGTCGTAGTCGAATACAGATGCGAATACAATGTTAAAATTCCACTTCTGTATTTGAGTACGGCAGAGTCGTAGTCGAATACAGATGCTAAGTCAGAAGCAAATATCTTTCCTCTGTATTCGAATACATGGGCCTGTATTCGAATACAAGTTTGAAAACTTGAGTAAAACAGAAGCTTGGCAGGTTGTATTCGAATACACTCATGTTGTATTCGAATACACATTCGAAATCAGTGAAATTTTCCTGAGACTTCAACACATTTCAAACTGTTTCTTTTGAAAAATCAACAAACATCAAAACAGATTCAGCACATTTCCAGAAAACACTTTCATCATTTAAAATCCCTTTTCTTTTGAAAACATCATATTTTCATCAACAGCACAGAAACAGAATCATCAACACCAAAAACAACATCACAGTTTTGCTTAAATCCCCCAAACAGAATATCAAACTCAAAACAGAACATGCATTTCCAAACGTTTACATTTTGAGCATTCTCAAGCAACATGCAGAGTATTTCCAGCATTCTTACACAACTAATCACAACATGCAAAGCATTTTCAGCTTTCTCACATAAGCAGAACAACATTCATACATTCATCCAAACAGCAACCATCACATAGCAGTAAGGCACCAACAGAATGTATTTTTTTTTTACATTTTATACAACCAACCAACAGTTTTGAAAATATGCATTTTAATCATCTTCCAAAATAACATGCAAGGTATTTTTCAACTTTCCCACATAACAAAACAGCATTGAGATAACCACCCAAAACAGCACATCACAGATTTTTAAAATCTCAACAGAATGCATTTTCTTTCATCTTTCAAAAAGTCATGCAAAACAGTTTCTTTTTCAAAACAGAAACTCAATATGATCACACCTCAAACATACATTTACAATCCTAAAATGCAGCTAGAAAGTGGAAGGTGCCCTTACCCTTGTTGCGTTTCTGCTTCTGCTCACGTTTTTGTTTTCGTTCCCGTTTACGCGTCAAGAATCGGTGAAACTGTCGCCTGCGTTTGCTGCTACCAAACTGGGTTCTCTAGCTCCGGAATTATGAGGGGAATAACTTTTGTACTAGGGGTTTTCTGGTTTGGTGCTTGGATTTCCAAGTAATGACACTTTTGAGGAACTCCCTCTCTTTTTTTTTTCTTAACGTGAAACAGATTTCAGAATGGGAGGGAAGGGATACTGTTACATGCAGTATGGGCAGTGAGGCAGGAGGAATGGTGTTCTGATTTCACCATCCTTTTCACTCCTATTTATAGGCTTGTGTGGGTGCCACCTCACCCGACACTTGTCTGATCCTCAGCACTTAACCAGTCTCGTCGCAATTAGCCGCTAATCCCTTAATTAACTGTCCGTTAATTTAATCACTCGTAATTAAATTAGTTTATTCTTCATCCAATAATCTTAATATATCTTCAAAAATAAGTATTTATATATATATATATATATTCACTCAAAACATATATATATATATTAAATATTTTACAAATATCCCCAAAATACACTTAATATTAATTCCATAAATTAATTCTTAAATTTAAGGGTCTTACATTACTACCCCCCTTAAATTAGTTTCGTCCTCGAAACTACATGTCGATGAATAACTGGGGATATTGTTCCCTCATCTTACTCTCCAATTCCCAAGTCGCGTCTCCAGTAGTCGGATTCCAAATCACTTTGACTAGTGGGACTTCCTTGTTCCTCACCTGTTTAGTCTTCCTGTCTTCAATCCTTATAGGGAATACTTCAAATGACAGGTTGTCCTTCAGCTGAATTGTATCTGGTTCAATCACATGTGACGGGTCTGCAATGTATTTCCTTAACTGCGACACATGAAATACGTCATGAATATTGGACAGTATAGGAGGTAAAGCGATCCGATAAGCCAATGGTCCAATACGTGCAGTGATCTGGTATGGTCCAATAAATTTTGGAGTCAACATTCTTGACTTAATGGCTCTGCCAACTCCCGTTGTAGGCGTGACCCTTAGAAATACATGATCACTCTGCTCGAATTCCAGAGGTCTGCAACGCTTGTCCGCATAACTCTTTTGACGATCCTGTGAAATCTTCATTTTCTCTTGTATTCTCTTGATTTTCTCTGTGGTCTGTTCTACCATCTCAGGTCCAACAATCATACTCTCTCTGTCCTTATACCAGCATAAAGGCGTCTGACACTTGCGTCCATATAAAGCCTCATAGGGTGCCATTCCAATACTTGCGTGAAAATTGTTGTTGTAAGTAAACTCAATCAATGGCAACACCTCATCCTAGTTTCCTCTGTCATCCAACACACATGCTCTTAATAAATCTTCCAAGGACTGATTTGTTCTCTCAGTCTGTCCGTCGGTTTGTGGATGATAAGCGGAACTCAACTTCAGTTTCGTTCCTAAAGCTTCATGCAGTGCTCCCCAAAAATGAGACGTGAACTTTGGGTCACGGTCTGATACTATACTCGATGGAACGCCGTGTAACCTCACAATCTCAACGATGTAGATTTCTGTCAGCTTATCTACTTTATAAGTGGTCCTTCCCGGTAGGAAATGTGCGGACTTTGTCAATCGATCCACTATTACCCAAATTGAATCATTCTTTTTCCTTGTCTTGGGCAGTCCTGTTATAAAATCCATGGAAATTATGTCCCACTTCCATTCTGGTATATCCAGAGGCTGCAACATTCCAGCAAGTCGTTGGTGTTCCACTTTCAGTTTCTGACAAGTCAAACATGCCGATAGATACTCCGCTACATCCCTCTTCATTCCTGGCCACCAGTAATTCTGTTTTAAGTCCTGATACATCTTGGTCACTCCAAGATGAATACTCAACTTACTCTTATGAGCCTCTTCCAAAATTGCTTTTCTCATATCTACAACTTTCGGTACACAAACTCTTCCATTACATCTTAGAATATTATATGTTCCGGCGCTGAATTCAGTTGTCTGTCCTTGCGCTATCAGATTCTTCTTTTCTTGGCTCAATGCGTCATCTTGTAAGTTCGCAATCTCCTCAAGTAGACCACTCGAAATTGTTATCATTCCACACTTTAAAATTCCTGGTTCAAACTTTACGTCCAAGTGTAGATCTCTAAATGCTTCCCACAACTCTTGTTGTCTGGCCATTATCATTGAAGACACTGATACGCTTTTCCTACTTAATGCATCAGCCAGCACATTGGCCTTTCCAGGGTGGTACTGCAATGAAAAGTCAAAATCCTTAAAAGTCTCCATCCATCTCCTCTGACGCATGTTCAATTCTTTCTGATCGAACAGATACTTCAAGCTTTTGTAGTCACTGAACACCGTGAACGTGCATCCATATAAGTAGTGCCTCCAGACCTTTAACGCAAACACTACTGCAGCAAGCTCTAAATCATGAGTAGGGTCGTTTCGTTCGTGAGTTTTCAATTGTCTTGAGGCGTAGGCTACAGCTTTCTTGTGTTGCATCAAAACACATCCCAGACCTTGGTGAGATGCATCATAGTAAACTTCATATGGTTCCTCTGGTTGTGGCAAGACCAATACTGGTGAGGTTGTCAACTTTTCTTTAAGCAACTGAAAACTTTCCTCACACTTCTCTGTCCAAGCAAAAGGCTGATTCTTTCTGGTGAGTTGTGTCAAAGGAGCTACAATCTTAGCAAATCCTTCAATAAATCTCCTGTAGTATCCTGCTAGTCCGACAAAACTCTGTATGTCTGTGATAGTCTGAGGCTATTTCCAGTCAAGAATTGTCTCAATATTTTCCGGATCCACAACGATTCCTTCTTTTGTTATCACATGTCCCAAGAAGTTCACTTTCTCTAGCCAAAACTCGCACTTCAACAAATTGGCATACAATTGCTTCTCGCGCAAGACTTCAAGAACTTGGCGTAGGTGTTCTTCATGTTCTTCTTCATCCTTTGAATAAATCAAAATATCATCGATGAACACCACCACGAATTTATCCAGAAATGGGCTGAAGATTCTATTCATATAGTCCATGAAAATTGCTGGTGCATTCGTAACTCCAAATGGCATAACAAGATATTCATAATGTCCGTAACGGGTTCTAGAAGCAGTCTTTTGAATATCTTCTTCTCTTACCCGAATCTGATGATATCCTGACTTCGAAAACACCGCTGCTCCCCTCAATTGATCCATTAAATCATCGATGCATGGTAAAGGATAACGATTCTTGATAGTTACCTTATTAAGTTGCCGATAATCCACACATAAGCGTGAACTTCCATCCTTCTTCTTAACCAGCAACACTGGAGCTCCCCATGGCGACACACTTGGTCTGATAAATCCTTTCTCCAATAAACCTTCAATTTGACTCTTAAGCTCGCTTAATTCCAATGGCGACATCCGGTACGGCGCAATTGAAATAGGTCCAGTTCCTGGGTGTAAATCAATGAAGAACTCCACCTCTCTTACTGGGGGTAATCCTGGAATTTCTGTTGGAAATACGTCTGGATACTCTTTGACTAACACCACATCTTCTATGCTCACAACCATCTTGGTCTCCACATTAGCCAATGATAAAAATTTCTGAGTTCCTTCCTTCAGAGATACTTCGAGTTTGTTAGCAGCCAAATACCGAACGACTCCAGGTTCAGGGAAAAGAACTAACTTTCGAGCGCAATCCAAGACTACGTAATTATACGTCATCCAATCCATGCCGAGAATGATCTCGAGTGATTGTAGGGGTAGCTAGATTAAATTAACCAAGAAATCTCTATTCTGAATCGTTACAATACAGTGTAAACATGCAGAGTTTACAGTCAAAGTCTTAGCAGGTGTGGAAACAACCAAATCAAAGGGCAAAGCAGACACAGATAACTTCAAACGATTCACACATTCCATAGCAATGAAAGAATGGGTTGCCCCCGAATCAAAAAGTGCAGTTAGGGTGTTACATGCAATCTCGCAGTCTTGCTGAATTAAATTTGGAGCTTGATTCCTAGCTTCAGCACCCATGTGATATACGCGGCCTCTAGCAATAGGACGAGTTGCCCTAGTTGTGTTCACTGTTGGTTCCACCTTCGGAACCCGGCAATCCCTCGCCACGTGTCCTGGTTTCTGGCAGTTGAAACACATCAGATCCCTTGCGGTACAAACTGTAGCAATATGTCCTTCTTTCCCACATCGATAACACCAGACTCCTTGTCCCAATTGCCGTCCAAAGTTCTGATTTCTCGGCCGATTCTGGCCTATCTTGTTGTTTTGTGGCCGGTTATACGGCTTAGCCACTTGCCTTCCTCTATTGTTCTGGTTGTGCACCCGACTAGGCCCTCCAGAATTAAAGTTCCCTCCTCTGTTGGCCCTCTTGTTCTTCATCTCTTCAACCTCTCTACACTTCTCCACTAACACTTGGAAACATTGAATCCCCAAAGGTAAGACCGAGTCTTGGATCTCATACTTCAGTCCATTTTGGAAGCGATGGCACATAAACTGTTCATCAACTTCTTCCAAGAAGAATCTGAAATGTCTTGATAGGGATTCAAACTTAGCTGCATATTCTCCCACCGTCATGTTGCCCTGGTGCAATTTTAGAAAATCGTCACCCAACTGGGTCCTAGTGCTCATCGGGAAGTATTTGTCCAAAAACTTCTTTTTGAACGACTCCCAGTTCACTTCTTCTTGGGTTGACCCCATCAGTAGTCTTGTACTTCTCCACCAATACTCTGCATCCCCTATCAGCAAATACGTGGCATAGTTGACCTTCACCGCTGCTCGGCAATTAATCATTTCGAAGATTTTCTCCATCTTTTGAATCCACTGGTCCGCTCTTTCTGGACCCTCATCACCCTTGAACTTTGGAGGATTATGACGATGAAAATCCTCTAGTCCTCTAGATTCAGTAGCACGAATCTCTCTTTCTCTCTTCTCCAGGTCTCGTTGAGTCTTTGCAGCCGTCTGTGCAGCAACAAACGCAGCCATGTTATTCATTGCTTCAGCCATCCTATCCTCCCGGCTGACGTTGGTTCTTGCGGTGTCGTCTCTTCGTGGAGGCATTGTTTCCTACAAAACCATCATCACTTCAGTTACACCACAACTTACCCAAGACTTGACACTTTAACTACTTGCTCTTATACATGATCAGCTAATAACTCAAAACAAATACTTTAATCAGAGCTTTAACCCAAAACTTTAACCAAATGCTCTGATACCACATTTGTAACACCCCGAGTTTAAAACACAGCGCGAGTGTATTTTTTTATTTTTTTTAAATAAATAAGTAAAAGAATTTTTCCTGATTTAATTTAGAAAGAATTAAAATAAAGTTTTCACCAATTCATTTCGTAAGATAATACGTCGTAATTCAATTGATGAACGTAATTAAATAATTTCATCAGAAATATCACTAAGTACTTATCTTTGGAAAATTAATATAAAACATTAATACATTCTAAAATATCAGTGTCATATCATACCAACAGAAAATATCAGAGTGCGGAATTTTTAAATGTTTGGGTCATTCTAAAGTCATCATTCTTATATAAAATGTAAGTCTTTGAAATGTATGATTTTTTTTTTCTTATCAGATTCAATTTTTGCAGCGTTAAAACTTATTTCTCTTGTATGACAAGTGCTTTGACCATAATTGAAATTCTAGTATTAAAATCATATTCTTTTAATAATTGATTATTGTAATCCAGGTGGGAGATTGTTAGATTAATTATTTAATTAATCAATTATGAATTGACAATAATCAACTAATAGAAAAAATATTAATAAAATTATGATTAATTAATATCAAGCACTGAATTATGTGTAAGAATTTTGTTGCTAAATAGACCATGATGGTGCTCAATGAGAAATCTCTGTGCCCTCTACCATTAAGCTATATAATCTTTATCCCATCAGACAATTAATCTAACTCTAACATCCAAACCTTGAAACCTAAACGATAATGAAGATAATTTAACGCTCATCTTTGCTCTCTCTACTAAATCCAAAAGGATATGTCGTTTATGATCGAACATTCTTTATATTAGATGTTATATTTTATATCTATGATTTTGATTATTCAGTTAAAACATAACAAAAGACCTTTGCAATAAGAATGTGCATATTTTTATTATATATAACATAATATAATATAATATAATATAATATATATATATATATATATTGAATATAAAGCTTATATTTTTAAATATATAATATTGATTTATAATTTTTTTTTGAAAATTATAAAATAATGACTAGATTTAGAGAACGATTTATTGACACTTTTTAGAGATTGATTTATTGACACTTTTTAGAGATTTATTTATTTACCAATTTTAGAGACATATTTAGTGACCAATTTTAGAGACATATTTAGTGACCATTTTTATCAAGTTATTTGTTTAATATTGACTAATGATTTGCTACAAATTAATCGCTAATTGATTTAGAGACTCATTTTCTTGATTTATGTGGTCTTAAAAAATTTAACCGTTGTTGCTCCGGTACTTCTCGAAAGTCTCTTGCGACGCATATACAATATCAGTTGTTGAATGATATTTTTTTTGTGAACAAAATTGTTAAATGATTTTTGAGGCTGTCATATGAAATATAATTAGTTGCATATATAAACTTTGTTTTATATAATATAGTATAGTAATAAATTTAGTGTATATATATATATATATATAATATAATATAATAATAGATTCACCATAAGCTAATATAAGCCTACTTTTTTTTTTTATAAGTTTGAATGTATAAAATTATGAAAACTCAATTAATTCTACCGGGAAAAAAATTCTACTGTATTCAACGATATCATTCCAAAAAAATATTATACAATTAATTTAATTTTTTTTTCTTCCAATAATCACTTTTAAACAAATTTTAACTAAGGACATTTTGGAGAATCCAGTTATATATATATATATATATATATATATATATAAAAGTTTTTTTTTATGGAAATATAAGGTAAGTTGACTCAACAGAAAAACAAGACTAAAATTAAAATTTGATCATAATTATAATTAATTAATGACATATTTGGAACGTTTACCTTTTTCTGCTAGTCTCTCAATAATCATAAAATATTCCACGTAAGTTTCTATTTAATCCCCACACCACCACTCTACAACCCACTCCATTCTTCAATCACCATAGCAACTATTAATTTTCCACTTTTTTTCCACTCTAGTAAAACATGCAAGGCTCCTTCACTTATATTTTGATTCTTATTATTGTTTCACCTTGTCTATGTATGAGGTTGAATGTTGGAACCGAAAATGCTCTTATTAATGTAATGCAATTTGGTGCTCGTGGAGATGGCAAATCTGATGATTCACAAGTATATAATATATGTTTTTATGTTTTTCATATAATTTTTGTCAAAAATAAATCATTTAATTTTAATAACTATGCATTTCATGATAAACTAATAAAAAGCTTATGGTTTTAAGTTTGAATAGATTATGACTAATTGAGTG
Source organism: Cicer cuneatum (assembly GCA_037974295.1). Lineage (NCBI taxonomy): Eukaryota > Viridiplantae > Streptophyta > Magnoliopsida > Fabales > Fabaceae > Cicer > Cicer cuneatum. Next base: position 72,972,038 of record JBBPBO010001985.1, on the reverse strand, counting down.
ACCCTTAACAATTTATATATTTTGAATTGTAGGCATTTGCTAGTGCATGGGATAGTGTCTGTAAAGCAAGTGGGATGTCAACACTAGTTATACCAGCAGGAAAATCATTCTTGGTGACCAAAATTAATTTTAATGGTCCTTGTACAGCCAAAATTAACATTCAGGTATATATAAATATCTTCTTTTTTTGTCTGGGATTTAATTTTCCTAAAAAACTATTAATTTATTTTGGGGAATGTATGTGGGCGCATCAAGGAATTTTATGTTTATGCTTTGGACAAATTTTATGCATTAATTATAATATTGAAAAATATTATTTTATTTTAAAAAGATGTTCATGTACATCATAATTACTCTTTAGATATTATTATATTCTAATAATATGTTATAAATTTTTCATTTTCACATTACTCTTTCTATGTATAAGAAAAGTATATAAATGTTAATTATAAAAACCTGATATTTTAGTGGGCATATAAAATGTTCTCACAACCTTGGACCCAACCCATAGCTACTCATAAAATTTATCTGCATGCAATGGATATTAAATAGCTACTTATTGGATGGGATGAGTATCAATTACCACATATGTATATCCGTTTACTTAGATTATTTTTTTCATTAAATATATAATATATATTAAGAAATTTTCTTTTATATTGAGATGAAATAAAATTATTTTCTTTATTATATTATATTTTTGAAAAATGTGGACTCGTTATAATAATAATAATAATAATAATAATAATAATAAAAATGATATATATATATATAGTATATTATTTTTTGTTAAAATGAAATATAACTAATAATGTAATATGGTAATTAATTTAAATCTAATGATTGTAATTAAATATTCTCAATTTTCGCTCCTGTGTATACACATATATATGTTTCTAAAACCAAATTAACGGTAATTTAAAACAACTAAATACATTATATTTACATACATTCTTATATATCACTTTTAATTATCCAATTAATTCACGAATATTAAGAAATGTGTTAATTTTATTATTTTAATTTTTGCATTCTTAAGAGAGTGAAAACAAATCTATCATTCTCATGAATAATTAAGTTAATAAGAGTATTTTTGTGTGATATAATTTGAAATAAGACTTATAATAAAAAGGGACAAATTTCACATATATTTTAAATAAAAAAAAAGGGTAATATATATAATATACCCATATCATTTTGGGTATAGATGTTCAGCTCTATACATATTCTCAGCAAAAACACTTGGTAGTATTACTTAGAGATATATTTGGGGGAGAATGTATAAAATGAGATTTATATATTTAGGAATAATTTTTTTAAGAGGACTTATATATATTTATGGATGGAGGGAGTATTTGTGTTGTTTATTTTGGCCTCTATATGTATATTGCAGCTTGAAGGGCAAATAGTTGCACCTCCTAAAGGAGCATGGAAATTAGATGGAACATATTGGATTAATATTGAACGTTTAAATGGACTTACACTTGATGGCAATGGCATAGGAGGAATTGATGGAGATGGTTCAACTTGGTGGCAATGTGAAAGTTGTAAGCGACCTAAGGTATATATATTTTGATTATATATTTAGACTTTGTTCTCATTCATAATTAATTTGATAACAAAATGAAGAGTTTTAATTAGTTTGATATTAAAGGTCTACTTATATTAATTTTCTCTTTTCTTTTTAATAAAAAAGCTGACCTCATCTATTTGAAACACAGTTAAATTCTCAAAAATCAAGTGGGTATTCTGTTTTATCTTTTTTAATAAACTTTTAGCTATAAAAAATATAAAATAAGGGTAACTCTGAGTTTAATTTGCCAAAAAAGACAAAAATTAAATGATTGGATTGTGCAAATATACTTTTGCCGATGTAAACTAATACTCACTATAAGAAAAACTGTTATTACCTACTTTGGCAAATTATTATTATTATTATTATTATTATTATTATTATTATTATTATTATTATTATTATTGTTGTTGTTGTTATTATTATTATTATATCACCATTTTATGGAAATTTCATTTATTGTTATTAACATATATAATTATTAATTCAATCAAGAATCATTTGTTCAATATTTTTAGAAATAATTACTTTTGAAATTTTTACTATGTTTGGTTATAAAACATATAATATATGTAGAATGTAAAAATAAGTGAATTCTATTCTAATTTATAGTAAAAACCTACTTTGTGATATGCTTCTAAAGAATAATCTTACTATAATGAATATATCGAGAGAAAAATATTTAAAATAATAATTTTAATGTTTATAACAAAAAAAAAGATTTTATCTAATATTAAACATATAAATTTCCATAAAAAAAAAAAAAGATTTAAAAAATAATATGCCTTATATACAATGTAAGAACTACTATTCAATCTTAATAAATAATCCTCCCTCAATTATATTATTTTGAAATGTTGTGACATAATTTTCTAACAATACAGGTGTTATATTTCCATGCATGCAATGATCTTATTGTTCGTAATTTGGGGATTTCTAATAGCCCACAATCTCATGTATCTGTAAACTTGTGCAATGGTGCAACATTCTCCAATATATTTATTAATGCTCCTGCTACTAGTCCCAACACTGATGGCTTTGACATTTCTGGTTCTAGTAAAATTTTGATACAAGATTCCAATATAAAATCTGGTAATCAAAGTTTATATTATTTTATCTTATTAAAATTTTAATTTTGAAGTATAATTAAAAACAAATTATGTTATCTATATTTAAAAAGTGGGTCAAACAGAAATTGTTATGAAAAAATGGAAAAATCAATAAAAAAAGAAATTATAACTAAACATTAGTATAAATAAATGTTATATTATTTAAAAAAAATTAGGTAAAAATAAATGTTGAAAAGGTAAAAATTGATTTTTATATCAATAATAGTTGTCTTTTAAAATAATTAACAATTCTATAATTTTATTTTGAGTTCCGTTACTTTTAAATAGGTGATGATTGTATTGCGGTTAATGGTGGCTGCTCTTTTATCAATGCTACTCGAGTTACTTGTGGACCAGGTCATGGAATAAGGTTTGTAATTAAACATTGTGTTTTTAAAGTTTATATTTTTCACAAATCTCATAAAATATATTGTTTGAATTAATCAGTGTTGGTAGCCTTGGTAGAAATGGACAACATGATACCGTTTCAGATGTTTACGTACAAAATTGCACATTCATTGAGACTTCAAATGGAGCCAGAATTAAGACAGTTCGAGTAAGTATAACTCAAAGATTAAATATATTCGAAGTTATTATAAAAATATGATTTTTTTTCAAGTTTAGCCATTTATTATTAACCACATCCTAGATATCTTGGTAAAGTATACTATTCATTGTCCAATAAAGTTTAAATGTACAAAGGAAAAAAAAAAAACAAAGTACAATTTTTCCATAATTAATTATCTTTCACTTCTAGATTACAAATATTTCAATTTTTTTTCGCAGGGTGGATCAGGTTATGCAAAACGTATTACTTTTGAGCAAATCATCCTTCAAAATGTTAAGAACCCAATAATTATAGATCAAGATTACAATCTTGATAATGGGGTACACATTTCACTCTATATTATTCATATTATATATTGTCATTTTAACAAATTTTTTTTTTTAAAATACTTATTATTAATTAAAGTGATGCTAATAGTTATTTTATAACCGTCTTTAATGAAAATTTAAATTGTCTTTTCAAAATTATATTATCAAACTCTTGCTACTTAAGTGACATAATGGATGTATTTCAAATTTTTAGGCTACAAATGTGGAAGTGAGTTTTGTGACATACAGAGGATTTAGAGGAACTTCTACTAGTGATGTTGCTATCAACTTAATGTGTAGTTCCTCTGGTTGTTTCAGCCTTCAATTGGATCAAAATAACATTACCTCTGCTCAACCAGGAGAGAAAACTTCAGCTGCTTGTAAAAATGCTCATGGAACAGCTACAAATACTATTCCTAATGTCCTTTGCCTAACCAATTAATGTGTTAATTGGCCTCCATATGTCATAAACTATTATTAAAAGTGTATCATTAATCAAATCACAGTGTAATACAAAAACAATTATTTTTTTGCATGTACACTTAAAGGATGTTAGTTCTTTTTTCTTATTATTCCATAAATAAGTTGTCCAAGTTCTTCACCACAATCTTCCTGTGCATGATGTCCAGCCTACAAAGAGCAAGAAGTTTATTATGTCATTCCCTTATAAGAGTATAAAGATTTATGAAAAATACAACCATAGTACCTTAAATTAATACAAAATATTTCTCGCATTGTTCTTCATTTTGAGCTAGCTAACAAACTAGACACTATTGTTATCAAAATTGATTCTAGATGTATAGAATTGATTTTGATATGTTTGGTTGTGTTCGAGTAGAATTGATTTTAACTGCAGAATGAGTTCTAACATGAAGATCTGATGCAATATTGTTAATAAGAACATGATAAGTTTTACCTTTGGAACTTGAATAAGTGTATGGTTGGAACCTTTGCAGAAATCTTCAACTCCATCATAGCTCAACCAACGATCTCTCTGACCCCAACATATTGTCGTTCGAACGTTCCAATTTTCGTCCTTAAGTATTGTCTGCACATCCTCCACATACCTCTGGAGGAAAAATGAATTAAAACAAAAACCAAACTTCTTAAATCAAAGAAAAATAGTAAAACTTTGTTATATGTGCATCAAGAATGTTAATTACTTAATTATGACTTTTAGATAGTGACATTTTATACAATGCAAAATCTATACTAAGCACAAAGGTTTTGAGTTTTCTGTTTATGGTCTCTTATTCATGTAAACCAGTTGGACTTGTACAAAATATTTGTTGATAAAGAAAAAAATATTAATTCACCTTGAGGTCTTTCTTCATTGTCCTAGTAATTGCATTCAATGCAAAACCTGAGGAGCCAGATATAAGATAGGGTCTTCTATAAATCATTGCATCTTCTTCTTTCATTTTATAGGGTCCACAGCTTGTTAGGGCTTTGTCACTGGCCCTTAATGGATCCTAAACATTTAGAACAGAATCACATTATATGGTACAGCCAAACTATAAACTCCAGCAGAAATGCATATGTATGAAGGTATTTATTATACCTGTGAAAATATTTCACCTAGCAGAAAGTTGCTGAATATGGACAGTGTTGGTGGAAGCTTGGCATGTTGGGCCGTTAACTTATAAAATAAGAAACATAATTTCAAGTTATTAATTAATTGTTAATAAGTATTCAGGAAATGTTTCTGATTCACGATATTAATAGAGACCTATCTATTTTCAACGTAGGACTTATGTATTTTCCAATATGGTATATAGATGAAATGTGATGGTGTCAATAGTGGAATCAATTTTTTAAGAAAAAGTCGAAATGACGAGTAAAATAAACATACAGGTGGATTAAGAAGTATTAAATTGTTAATCTTCTCTTGGTGAATGCTGGCATATTTAACAACAACTGGTGAAAAATATCCCTGTGAACAAACAAGACTAATGCCATGTCAAAGAAGAGATTATTTTAATTTAACTAGTAAATTCATGCTTCTTATCAACTAAGCAAACTTACCTGGACAACAAGTGAGACTTTAGTAACAGCCAGTTCATCAATAAGTGACTCCAATGATGACACATATTCTGCAGGGAAGAAGAAAAATAAAGTTTTGTTTGGATAAACAGTTTAATTAAGTACTTATATATAAGCTATTATTATAACACAAGATAAAATCAAATCAGATTGTTTTCATATAACCTATAATATAACTATAAGTTGTTCTCATATGCTAGCTGAAAACAGTTTATAAACATGTCATAAGTTGTTTCTTCATAAACATTATAACAAATGCTTATGTCAGTAGATAAGCTCAGATAAGTTAATCAAAATAGCCTCTAAATCGTTTTCCCATTTTTCATGTCTGTTTTTTTTTCTTTTCAAAACAAGAATCCTCAAAAAACAAGCTACTACTTAAGATTGGTTGGACCATTGAAGCAATTACCATCAAGGGTGTAGTCAAACCCATATCTTGGTTGAGGCTTATCAGAAAACCCAAATCCTGAAATAGGAAAAGAAAATAGAGTAAACTTTTGTGTTTCTGCAATGGTTAATAAATAGGTGAAATCAGAAATGTTAGCTTAATTAACAAGGAAACTATAATAGCCTAAAAATAAAATTAACAAACCAAAGGTAGCCCTCAATAGTTGTTCTGTAAGAGATTTCACTGAAAGCATTTTACAAAATCCTATGTTTCTAACATCCATTAATTTGGTTTAAAAAGACATAAAGTAAGCAATGACACAAAGCATAGATGAATATGTCACAACACATAACTTCAACAAATAAAATAGAAGCAATTATAGTTACAAATATGCAATAAAAACATTGTGATTTTACCTAGCCAGTCAAATGTTATTGCATGATAGTCCTTGGAGAGTACTGGAAGAACTTTGCGATAAGAATATGCCTAGGCAGCAGCATCAATTTGCTAGTAAAATTGTTATTTCTCAATATATCTAATTTGTTAGAGATAAAATAGAACAATTCAAGACACTGTCACCGATTTGACTTCATCAAAAACAAAATTTCTGTAGAACAATAGTTACATTTTTTTATTTGGACTTAAAACAATGGCTCACATTGTCTATTGTTGAAAATTGAAACACAGGATTTGTGTGCATGTCTACATGCAGCACATCTTGAAAAATAAAATAAAACTAACCTGTGAAGGGAAACCATGGATTAATATCACTGTAGGATTATCAACACTTCCACTTTCAACACAAAACCATCTATTGTACAAAATCATATTGACAAAATATGATTCAATTAGAAACTCTTAAAATAATACCATTTCTCATTCTACTTGCAAAATATATCCTATAAATTCAAATAAGGTTCAATTAATGTAAATTTTTGTATATTAATGCCATCATTCCCATCTGATTTTTTCTTTATTTCTTCTGTGTTCATCTATTTGAAGATAGAAAAACATTGAACATATAAAGATACATTTAATTTACCTGAAACGGTCACCTGTAGATTGAGAACTAATACCCATTGTTAGCCCAAAAATTGGATCTTTTGCCTTTTCACCAGTTCTAGGAATTGAATAGGCTTTAACCTAATAATATAAAAAAATCAATAGACAAAATCATATATATTGCTTTAAAATTGTAACATCAGTAAAAGAAATTACTTTCTCTATACCATAATATTGTAACTTCACAGTTTATCACACATTAATAGTATTTGTAAGGTCGAGGTATGACCATTGAATGTGTACCAATTTTGTGAAGTGGAGATAATATACTCAATCTGACCACCACGTGCACGGTCGTCCGGCTTGGGCTTATTAGTTAGTTAGTTAGTTAGCATGATTAAGAAATGGATGAAAAATTACCATTTTCCCTTGCTTAAACCATTCATCACTTGGATTGGGCCCATCTGAATACTTTCCTATCAAAAAATTCCAACACAAGACACATATAATGCATGAATTATTTTGAAAATTGAAATTAATCAAAAAAGAGTGAGTGAGTAAGTACCACCACTGAAAGAAAAACCATCTCCAACAGAAACAGGAGCATCCAGCAGATAATCCTGCATACACACCATTGGAAACAAAGTTTCAAGAGGCAAAAGCTGATTAAAAACAAAGGAGGATCCATATTATAATACAAAGACACAAATTAACTTGTTCTCCATTTGAAGTACTACAGTTCAGCTTCAGATATGACTTCTTCCTTGATGGAAACCGCTTTGTTGAAAACTGGGAATTGAAGTAACAAGAAGAAGAAGAAGAACCATGAAAAGCTTTAATAGTCATTGCAACAAACAAGGACTCGTTGGTTGGAAAATACCTTAACAGTTAGTAACAGAACACAAATACCGTTGCTATTTTATTTTCATGCTATTAATAAACGTAGAAAAATAACACGTCGTGTTTTGTCCATTTAGGAATGGATAGGGATTCTCTGGTCTCAAAATTGTGATATCGCCTTAATAATGTCAAATTCATTTTTATAACTATAAATTAAGCCAAATTTTAATTAAATTAAAATTTTAACTATTACAATGCGTCGTGTTTTAGAAATAAACACTAATAGTTATTTTTATGATTAAAATAGTAAATTAATTGATATATGTTTGATTAAAATAAAAAAAAATCTATACAATATATTAAATCGACATAAATTATATTATAATTTTGTTCATAAAGAAAATAGTTAGATCATCGTTAAAATTGTTAATTATTTTTAAATATTAATCAAGGGTAAATTACTTTAAAAAGTGGTCCACCAACCAAATTGTGATTTTGGTAACACTCTTCATCACAAATTCAACTCATTGATTACGATGTAGTAGATTCAATTTAATCTCTAGTTATATTTGTACCGGTTATTTTGTAAAAGTTAAAAGGGTGGGAAAGTTGAAATTAGGGGGTGTGAGTAACAAAGCCCAAGTAGTTGACATGGAGAGGACCAGGAATAAGAGGCCCAAATCCATCTTGTCCATAATTTTTCTATCAAGAAAGAAAACAAACAATAGAAGAAAATAAAACAGGTCATTCTGTTTGTTGAGAATTCAGAAATGGCGTTACAGTTTGTGAAGCAGAACCAGAACCAGATACGAGGTTTGCAGAACGAGACAACCTTAACTTTCATTTCTATGTTACGAAATCTGAATAAGTTCCCAGCCACAGGTGTTCTGTCTCTCTCACTATTCCATTCTGTTTTTTCCGAATAAATTAGCACCAAATTATTTATTATTATTAGTTTGTGATATTAATTTTATGGAGTAAATCAACACTTTTTTTTTTAATGTGTTATTGACATTAACATCATGATTATTATTTATTTCAATTTGGAACTTTGGAGTTCATTTGTTTATGCAAGTTGTTGTAAAATTTAACTATTATTGTATGAAACTGTGTACTCTCTATTGAACTGTGTGTGGTGCATTTAAACATTGCTGTTGTTGTTTTTTTCATGGAAATTGACTTCAGTGAGATGGGCGAGTGGTCAAATTCCAGTAAAAGCTTCCTTTAGGAGCTATGCTACTGCTAAATCAGAAAAGTTTATACCACTCAAGAAGTAAGTTTTCCATGCTCTAAATAACCACTATATCCTTTCTTCACATCTCATGATTAAAGTATCTTAATTCTCGTGTAGTTTTTTCATTCTTGTGTTGTTCATGAAAACAAAATCCATGTATGTAATGTTAGGATATAGAAGAAAGTGGAGTTAGTTAGTTGATTAGGTAGAAAGTGTCGTTTATAAATAGGGGAGTGCATGGATAGAGGAGGATCGTTATTGAGTATTGTAAACTTTTAGTGGATAGGCGATGACTCTGTTGTAGAAGGGGAAACCCTTGGAGGAGAGAGATCTCTCTTGTTTCTCTCTCTCTCTTATTATTTTTAATCATTCAATAAAATAGTCTTCCCTTTGAATTCAATTCCTTGGTTCCTAACAATGTATGTATGATGGTATGTCATGGTATCTTAACCAACTTGGTGAAGCAAATTATTTTGGATTTGTATTGGCTATTAAGCTTGCACTTGTTTTATAATGCAATCTTAAAAAGTTGTGGTTGTTCTTGGTGGTATTGCTACAATTTTTGAATTCTTTGATTGGCTTGGTTGTAGTGGTACTGGTAATAATATGCCATGGTAGTAGTGCTTTTGGTAAGGATATTGAATGTTGATGATACTAATTAGTTATCCTCCGCTATCCCTTTGAAAGAAAATTAGCGATAGCACTGAACTGCTTTGTTTATTTTTGTGCATTCAACTTTTAGGAAAAAGCGGTTGGATGAAGTATGCCTTGAAAAATATCAGCAATATAGTAGATCAATCATCCAGTCATGGATTTTGCAAGGTAAATAATTTCACTTTTTTATTTCCAAACTAAATCAAGGACTTCTAGATCTGTTTTGTTTCTATGATTTCATGTTGTAGCCTTTACGTAGTTTTAAAGATATATAGAAATGGATTGTTTCGAGAGGATAATTTTGTTTGCTAGTTTTGCAGACATTTATCCTGAATTAAGTTACCAATTAACCATATGATTGGTACATAATATTGAATTAAAGATTGTTCGATACTCTGTATTTCAAATGGAATATGGACTGAAACTGTTTTGTAGTTCATGTGAAGATTATGAATGGTTCTTGTGTATGGTAGTTTCCATTTCTTCTTTTCATAATCATGGTTAACTTTTTTAAATGTCCATTTTATATGATGATTATGGAGGTAATATTCCCTTGACCTACCAGTAAACATTTCTATTTTATTTCAATTGTGTGAAAGACCTAAATATTTATTGACTATACTACAACTGCCATTAATTATTGTCAGATTATGGTCAAATTTCTGTGTTTTTGTGAAACTGGAAAATGCTAGATTAGATGTGTAATATGTAACTGAACTTTCTGAAACATTTTCGAAAGCTGTGTATAGTTTTTTCGATTGTGTTTGTGTTTCTGGTGTCTCATTGTTGCTTTTATATGTAATTAAACATGCTGAAACATTTTTAAAAGTCGTGTATAGTTTTTTCAATTGTGTCTGTGTTTTTGGCTTCTCATTATTCTGGCGTCGAATTGTTGCTTTGAAACAGGAAAAGTATGTGTGAATGGGAAGGTGATAAACAAAGCCGGTACTCCTGTTCCTGAAAAAGCTGTTGTAGAGATAATAGCTGAAGTTCCCAAATATGTATGTAGGTGAAGACATCAATCTCTATTTACTTGAAATAATATCTCAACAGCAACTTTGATGAAATTATGTCGTTGTTTGTTTTTATAGAGCTGGACATAAGTTGGAAGGTGCCATTGAACAGCTCAGTGTTGATGTTGCCGGTAAAGTAGCTCTTGATTCTGGGCTGTCAACTGGAGGATTTACTGACTGCTTACTTCAGTATGGTGCATCACATGTTTATGGGGTTGATGTAGGTTATGGACAGGTAACTTATTTAACATTATTTTTTGGATTAGTTTGGAAGTGCAAAGGTGATTAGGGGTAGGATTGAACCTCCATCATCATAATCTCACACAAGTCTTTAACAGTTCGCTGGTGACACAATTAAGCTACAAACTCATTAGCTATTTGTTTGTCCTTTATTTTCTTTAAATGCAAACTTTGTTATGTACTTTTCTTTTTATTTCTTAGTTTTGTGGCAAATATGGTTGCTTGCTGTTTATTGTTAATTTGTTATGTGTTGAATTATTAAGTATATACAGTTATGCCTTAGAAGCTTAAATTTATCAAGTGCTTTACTTTTTGTTTCATTGTCATGTTTTGTTTTTTCTTGGGATTTTGTCCTTTGCTCTTCCTTCTATTAATGTTATTATGTAAGTTATGACTTTTGAATACTTAAGATGAATATTTTGAAAGTTTCGAGTGCTTTTTTATTTTTTAGTTTTGAAATGATTTGAGAACATTTTTGCTATTTTTGCAAACTCATCTTAATAATAGATCTTACTTTTGAGTCTTAATGAGCATGTTTGTTTCATATCTTTTTAGAAGATTTGATACTCTATTGTCGTTTTCTTATTGCATTTTCCTGATTGCATTGCTTTATTGCATATCAGCAGTTGCTCGGTGATTCTCTATTGCTAATGATTGCTAACTTATCTAGGTAGCAGACAAAATCCGAAGAGATGAACGTGTATCTGTTATAGAGAGGACAAATTTAAGATATCTTACTGAGCTCCCACAAAAAGTTGATTTGGTGACCCTAGACCTCTCATTCATTTCTATTCTTACGGTATGCTCTCAAATCAGGTTAAAAATAGTCCTATGCTCCTGTCTGTCTGTGTAGCTATTTTTGCTGATCCGTGCATAACATGACATGGTCATACCTGTATGTATGATTAGCCCTTTTGATCCAATAAATAATCTTATATCCTTTTAACAGGTCATGCCTGCTGTGGTAAATGTCATGAAGGAAGATGCTGCATTAGTGACCTTGGTTAAACCACAATTTGAAGCTCAGAGATCTCAAGTAAGGAATGTCAATTTGTTTCTGTTGTATCTGATATCTGAAGTATTGCCAACATATTTCAATTCAATAAATATATTTTACCCTATTTCGTGAGATGGTATCAGAGCTCTCGGTCTCTGGGAGTCTCGCTTCCGCATAAACCTACCACCTTTATTGTGGCCCTTGCTTCTGCATAAATCTGCCACCTTCATTGCAGTTTCGTTTTTCCTGAAACCTTAGCCACCTTCATTGTGGTCCTTTTTGCTGTCTTCATTGCACCAACTTGAGATTTTTTTTTGGCCTCTTTGCTGCCCTAGTGAGTTCAATATTCTAGATCTCCTTTCACCGCCGTTTTCAACCAGATTGTAGATCGGCCGTTTCTCGCTTCATTTTGGGGGTTCACTTTCTGATCGGAGCACTTTTGTTTGTGGGTCATTTGAAGCTCGCACGGTTTTTGCTCACACGATCAATCTTTCGTCTCTAATATCGTTTGTCTGCTAATTTTACGAATATGGCAGTTAAAGAAAGCAAAAGTGGATTGGCCCGGCTTAATGAAGATGAGGTAGAGAAGATTATATCACTTCTTAGTAAGTTGGAGAAACCAACAGGTACTAGTTCTCTGGTATATACAAGTACACTTCCTCTTTGTAAGTTTCAATTTTCTTTTGAACTTAATGCTTCAGATACAACCTATAACCAATATTGGATACTGGATTCTGGAGCCACTGACCACATGACACCCTTACCTACACACTTCTCCACTTATTCACCTTGCCCTAGCAACAAGAAAATATCCACAACATATGGTACCCTTCTAACTGCAGCAGGTCAAGGAGATGTCCAAATAAACTCATCCGTAACTCTAAGAAATGTCCTTCATATTCCTAAAAGTCCACTAGCTTAATTTCCATACAAAAACTAACACAAGACCTACCATGTAATGCTTTTATAACAAATCTTGTGTCTTTCAGGACAAGAATTCATGGAGGATAATTGGTAATGCTAGAGAATGGAATGATCTTTATTACTTGGATAATCAAAATCTTCCTCCAAACCTACTCAGCAATACGAACTCTTTTTTTTTTTCTTCTGAATCAATAAGACCAATAAGACAAGGTTATTTTGTACCACTGCCGCACGGGTCATCCTTCATTTAGAGTCATAACATAGTTGTTTCCTTCTCTCTTCAAAAACTTAGGTAGAAAGTCTTCAATATGAGGTGTGTGAGCTTGCTAAACACAAATGTGTACCTTTTCCAGTTAGTGACCAAATGAGTTTTTCTCCATTCTGTTTAGTTCATACTGATATATGGGGTCCCTCTAATGTTCCAAATATATCAGGAGCCCATTGGTTTGTAATCTTTATTGATGATTGTACCTGAGTTATGTGTTTGTACAGTTCTTCTCCATGATAAAAAACCAATTTGGAGTGAGTATTAAGAGGATTAGATCTGATAATGCCAAAGATTACTTTAATCACAGACTTAATTCTTTCTGTCAAAAGGAAGGCATTATTCAAAAGTCCTCATGTGTTAAAAAAACCCAACAAAATGGGATTGCTGAGAGAAAAAATGGACACTTGTTAGATCAAACTCGAGCGATGTTATTTCAAAATAAAGTTCCCAAGAAATTTTGGGGAGAGACAGTTTTAAATGCATTGTATCTCATAAACCAATTACCTTCTAGTGTTCTTGCCTTCAAAACTCCCATGGAGGCCCTGTCCTCGTTCTACCCTAATGTGTCCACCAGTAGTAATCTTACTCCTAGAATATTTGAGTGTGCGTCGTTTGTCCATATCCATAGTGATAGTAGAGGGAAACTTGATCCTAGAGCCTTAAAATGTTCCACCCAAAAGGGTTACAAATGTTATCATCCACCATCTCAAAAATTCTGTCTCCCGAGATGTCACCTTCCATGAACAAGAAAGTTTCTTTGATCACACTCATCTTCAGGAGGAGAATACAAGTAAGGAAGATGACTCTCTTCTACTTCCTGAGTTGACTCTTGAACCAGAAATTGAGACTGAAATTAATTTTGAAAAAGATGGAAATAAAGGAAATAACAATGTTGAGATTGAAATTTTGATTCTGAGGAAGATGGAAATGGTGACACTAATGTAAGATACGGGAAGAATCTAGTATATACAAGAAGAACAAATGTCATTCCTGAATCTATTCACATCCATGACTCCAATTCGACCTTACATGAGGTAACTTCCCTTGACACTTCAAACTCTAGTGATCTATAAATCTTCCTATGAACAGGAATTAGAATCCAACACACCACCAACTTATGATGACCTTCATATTCCAATTGCCCTTAGGAAGAATACTAGGACATGTACCAATAAACCATTCTACCTTTTATCCAACTACATATGCTTTGAACAATTTTCACCTACTCATAAAGCCTTTCTCACAAGCCTGAACACTACCACTATGCCTACCTCTCTATCTGAAGCATTGTCTAACAGGAAATGGAAACAAGCCATGGACTTGGAAATGGAAGCACTGGACAAGAATGGTACTTGGGATTTGGTCCCTCTACCAAATGGAAAGAAACCTATAGAATGCAAGTGGGTATACACTGTAAAGTACAAGGCTGATGGGTCTATTGAGAGGTACAAGGCTGATGGGTCTATTGAGAGGTACCAGGCAAGGGTTGGTAGCTAAAGGATTTACTCAAACGTATGGAGTGGATTACTTGGAAACATTTGCTTCAGTTGCAAAAATGAATACCGTCAAGATTATACTATCTCTAGCAGCTAATTATAGTTGGAACTTGCACCAATTTGATGTAAAAAATGCTTTCCTCTATGGAGATCTAGAAGAAGAGATACAGTGAACATATTGCTACCAACACCATTTGTAAGCTACAAAAGGCTCTATATGGGCTTAAACAATCGCCACGAGCGTGGTTTGAGAGGTTTGCTAGAGTCATGGTGGATCTATGCTTCAAACAAAGCCAAAGAGATCATACCCTCTTTATCAAACACTCTAAATCAGGGGGAGTAACAGTGGTATTAGTATACGTGGGCGACATTATAGTGATCGGTGATGACGAAAGAGAGCAACAACTGTTAGGACAACACCTAGCCAAGGAATTTGAGATTAAAACCTTGGGAAAATTGAAGTGGCTCACTCTAAGAAAGGGATTTTCATATCCCAACAAAAATACATAACAGATCTTCTGCAAGAAACAGGCAAGACAGCATGCAAGCCAGCAAGTACACCAATCGATCCAAATTTAAAGTTGGGAAATGCAGAAGAAGACATTGCAGTTGACAAGGAAATGTACCAAAGATTAGTTGGAAGACTCATATATCTGTCACATACTAGACTTGATATTGCCTTTGTTGTAAGCCTAGTCAGTCAATTCATACACCAAACAAAGGAGGTACACTTGCAAGTTGCACTCAAAATCATGCAATATTTAAAAGAACCCCAGGAAGAGGAATTTTGTTTAGACGAAATGGAAATGTAGGTCTTGAAAGATATACTGATGCTGACTATGCAGGGTCAATTATAGATAGAAGGTCAACCACGGGATATTGCACTTTTCTATGTGGGAATCTTGTGACTTGGAAAAGTAAGAAACAAACTGTGGTATCTAGATCCAGTGCTGAAGCAGAATTTAGGGCAATGGCACAAGGGATATGTCAGTTACTATGGTTGAAGATCATTTTGGAGGACCTAAAGATAAAGTGGGATGAACCAATAAAACTCTATTGTGATAGTAAATCTGCTATTAGCATAGCACATAATTCAGTGCAGCATAATAGCATCAAGCATATTGAAGTCGATAGACATTTCATCAAAGAAAAACTTGACAGCAGCCCAATTTGCATCCCATATGTCTCCTCCCAAGGCAACCTTGCAGATCTTCTAACTAAAGGGCTAAACAGCAGCAACTTTGAAAGAATTGCATCCAAGCTGGGAATGGAGAACATCTATTCATCAGCTTGAGGGGGAGTGTCAAAATCTGTTTGTTTTATATCCCTCAAGTATAGGGATTCAGTTGTATAGGATTACTAGTAGGGATTTAGTTATATATGAGTACTAATAGAATTTGGTTGTTTAGTAATCTAGTATATATATATATATATATATATATGATGTATTGCCAACATATTTCAATTCAATAAATATATTTTACCCTAATTCTTGAGAAGGAATATGAACTTTTATTATGTTATTTTTCTGTTTGTTTCCATATTTCCAGCAATAATAAACAGTCACATACACTCTACTTGGTCAATATGATATCATTGACATCGGATCAGTTTACATCACTGAGGGTCAACATAAAGATAACAAAATGAACTTAAAAGCATTATAAATATGATATTCTATGCAAGCAGGATTATTTTTGTTTAATACAATAATCATCATTTCCAGTTACATAGCGACTATAGCGGCTATAGTGTTGTGGCAATAGCAGAATATGAACAAATCGCTATTGGTTTGCGATATGTTATTTAGTACAAAATGTGGTCAAGGAGCGGCTGTAGCTGCGCTATAACAATATTGTGTGGTGGAATATAAACAAACCACTACTTTTTGCGATCCGCAATTGACAACATTGATCATTTTTCTCCCTATCTTCTGGAAATAAAGACGAAACAAAATATCATTTCTAAATTTGGAATTCTGTTGTTTGTGCAGGTAGGAAAGGGAGGGATAGTGAAAGATCCCACTGTCCATCAAGAGGTGGGTGGTTTTATGCTATCTGAACTGTGTTGTTTGTTATCAACTTGTTAAATGAGGCTCTTAGATTGTCTTACGAAGTGATTCGATAACTCTGCTAAACTAAAAATATGATTGATTTCTGCAATTCAGGTCCTTGAGAAGATTACAAAAGGAGTAGAGAGTTTTGGTTTTATCAGCAAAGGTTGGATTGAGTCTCCTCTCAAAGGCGCTGAGGGTAATACAGAGTTCCTTGTTCACTTCAGCAGAATACATAACAAAGGTTCTTAAAATCATGAAGAAATTATGCTTGATGCATTTCTTCAGCCTTCAAAGTGAGAGTTGAGAGAGATGTATTCCTGTATAGTAATGAGTTGTAGGTGCCATTGAATGGTAGTGGTGAAATTTTGTATTAATTATTAAAACAAATGACCCATTATTAGTGAAAGCATGTGATGTTGTAATATAAGCTGCATCTGTTAAACTTCCTTATTCAACTTTCATCTTTGACATATTTCCCTTTTGGTTTTCACCTATGGCTATGGTCATATGAAAACTTGATGAGTAGTAGGTAGCCTTCATAGAATTGGATGTAGTTGTTTCCTCCTTTTGATATCTTGTTTATCCACTGAGAATGCTGAATTTTGAATTTGAGGAATTTTATTTGAACGATATTATCTTGATTCAAAAGCCAAATAATTCCTTGATCTGCTTCTTGTTAGTAGTTTATTGGATTAAATAGAAGTCTGGAAATTTTTCCCTTTTATGCTCATAGAATAAACTGTGAAGAACATGGTTCATACTGCCAATATATGTTTTACTATGCTATTCAATTTATTCTAGAAGTAAACTATACCTTCAAGGCTTCAACAATACTATGACTATGACACTTAGAAAATGGCTTGTAATGTTGGATTGGATCACACTAGTTCAACGGATTCTCCGTATTTTCTAATAACTTATTTTGTAGTGAGTTTCTTTCCTTCTCCAATGTTTACTCGAAAGCTTTCAATTTTTGTCCAAGTTGATCAATACATATGTGTATTGGAGTATTTTCTAATAACTTATTTTGTAGTGAGTTTCTTTCCTTCTCCAATGTTTACTCGAAAGCTTTCAATTTTTGTCTAAGTTGATCAATACATATGTGTATTGGAGCACATAGAAGGTAGAAGAAGAAACCACATATTTTGTAACTGACAACAATAGCATATCAAAAACAAAAAATACTCGTGGAGTATTTACAAAAGTCGTCCATTATTTATTTTTTATAAAAAATTTACTAATAAATAGATAATGAAATATCAAATTCGCAAAAGGAAACAAAACGTTTGAATTTAATTAAAATTGCTAAACCAATGGTAATTAAGGTATCGAAAAGGAGTTCATGTACAATTTGTTCTTAAAAATCTGTGTTTTAATTCTTACAAGTATATGCAAGTTGGCTCTACAAAGGAGTTCTTAAAAATATATACAGATGTGTTGAAGTGAATTCCATTTAATTGTATACTGGTATGACAAACGACAATATTTGATGTATTCAACATAGAAGGAGTGAGCATTCCCCTAATTTCTACTAGAAACAGGTCTCAACTTCACAAGTTTTTCTCCTGCATACACATCCCTTCCTCCATCACATAATGTTGGGACAACATCTTACAAATGATGAAAACTATCAACATTAATAGTAAGTGGTTTGAAGAGAAACCCTTTTCTCTCTCTTTTCCATTGCTTCATTCTTTAGTAAGCACATGTGTTGAGGTCTAAGATTCATTTGAAACGACAGAATCGAGCATTCTCAACGGAGTTTTAAGACCAACCACTTGCCCGACAACTGAGAACCAACAAACCAGATATTGTTCAATAAAGTTTTTATTCAAAGATGTATCGCCATTGCAGAGTAATTTCATCCAGTCTGTCGTCCCACATGGATGTAACTTGTACCATGGCCTGTTCAAATATGGGTGTTCCTGCAAGATTTAAAATTGAAACCATTGAATATAATGTAGAAGAGGGATTATAAACAAAAGCAAGGACCATATGGACCAAAATTTGATGTACTTTTCATTATATTTCCAACAGTAACAAAATACTAGTACATTATTATTCGTGTAAATTTATAAGAAAACAAAAAATAGTTAAAACACAAGCATTTAAAGAAAAGGAAAAAGATTGAAACGAGGTTATTGAAAAAGATTGAAACGAGGTTATTTACCTCTTGAGTTATAAATGTCCATTTGGATTCTAGTAGCAACTCTGCAGAATGACCAGGAAGGTCCTTTTCAATTTCACTGAATGGCAAAGGTTGTCCATCTGCATAATCAAACAGTATCAGTATCAAACATCATTTATGCGATATTCAAGCAAGAAACCTTTTTATTTTAAAGCTAAGTTTTAAATCATTATTATTCAAAATATTTAATACCTTCAGGAAAACCAGCAATTTTAGTATCCACATTCAATAGCATAAATGGTGTAATAAGATCAGAGGATCACTTCAAACATCCTAGTTAATTAAACAACCATAATGTAGTCTTGGTTTTCAAACTTAATTGTTTTGATGAAAAGCATACTTTATATTTACATATCCATTAAGATATTTATCATACACAGCTCCACAGATAGAAAAGTGAACATACCACTATGATATGACCGGAAGTACAACACTGGAACTCTAAATGAAGGACTATAGACAATGTGAAAATCATAGTGGTTTACTTCATACTCAGGACCTAGTAGAAAGGAAGACATAAGTTATGTAAGTAGTTGGGTAAGGAAAAGTACTGAAACTGCATAGGATCCAAATTTATGGTATGAGATAAAAGTAAGTTAGCTTAGAAATACTAGAATTTGGATTGTTTGCACTCAGAAGACTCAAACTACATGCAATCATGCAGTTGGCATGTCTGTGGCCGTTCGAATAAAATCGGAAGGTCTAGATATCATGCTATTTTTATTTTTTAACATGAAACAATAAACTTGAAATCTAAACCGTCTTATCTTAATTGAATAGCCACATATCAAGTCAACTGCATGCAATTCAAATATGAAATACTAATACCAAATTAGGCCATACAAACTAAAGTTGCATGATCAAAGGGCTCTTCTCTATGTGAGATGTTGCTCTCTTCTTTGCATGTCAGACTTATGTTGCACTCTTCTTTCTGTAATGATAGTTGCACTAAATTAGTTTTATAACTAAATATTCACTTGATTTTGATCTTTATTTTGTGCACAATTTGATTTTAATCTTCATTTCAAGAAAATTAGATTTACATAAATTGCTGACAGACCTCAGTTGATTTTACAAGGCACACATTCTCCAGTGATAAGTATCCTTCCTTATGAGAAGAACACAAATGATGTTTTGGCCATGGAGTCCACAGCCATGGTGGAAAGGAAGGATTGAACATTTTCCATTTGCCAGAGAATGTAGAAGCAGAAAGGGAAAAATCATTTAAAGAGAGAGTCCCATCCCAATAGTCTATGCCCTTAACAGCCTCTTGGAAATCCATACCCCTACAAAAAGGAGGTACATTTCTTATTATCAATACTATGAAGCTTAAATACTCCAAAACTAGAACAGTAGGTGACCAAAATTTATCCATCCAATACTGACACATTCCATCAAGTTTTTTCTTATCTTAACTCTTATTCATCTAGTTACCAGGGAAAAAGGACTTTAGTATCACAAAGAATTCAACCTAAAAGCTATTAGTTCTAATCAAAAATTGTTTCAAACAAGAATTTCAACTCAAATTCTAGTTAAAATAAAAATTGTTTCATACAAGAATTTCAACTCAAATTCTAGTTAAAATTCTAGTATGATCCATTTATTTTAATATCTTTTATCTCAATGCTTCTCAAATTAAAAATTCATAGAATAAACTTGCTCTTACTATAAAATAAATATACATTTGTAACCTCATTGAGGGGAGATTTTTACTTTGTTCTTGGTTCGTTTGTTGAATTATAATTCTCAATATAAAGCAAAAACTCACTATTTTCATAAAGGATGAGAAGACCAAGTAACACTATTTCCATAAAGGATGAGAAGACCAAGTAACACGGGGTTGAGGTGTTACATTTTCATTTAGATTAAACCCTAATACATTAATTACCAAGGCTTGTCTCTAGTTTAGAATTGAGTAAAATTCAAAATTGGTTGAGCCTTAAATTATATGTGTCCATCAATTGAGACTTCAAAATTACAAAATATCAAATTCACTTTCAAATCGTCTAACTTCAAGCAAAATATTGACTTACTTTAAACAATTTGAGAGAGCTATATAATATTTTGAAAATTTGAAATTCTAATACATAATAGTTTTTGACAACAAATTGCTTGCTAAGGATTCTTTTGTTTTCAAAAATTTTATCAAAATCAAAATTTCTAGATAAAGGACAGACCTACTGCCCCTGTTAAATATTTCCATAGTTCCATATGTTTAAATATAAGTATCCCCATATTTTCACCTTACCATTGATTCATTAGCATATTATGTATATGAATCACACCAGACATTTGTGATAATTAGTCCTCAGATAAAAATTCTCCATGCTGATCTACTTTTTACTGTGGTTATCTTTTGTTAGTTTCAGTGATGAAACCTAAAGACGTTACTCAGATGCTTTTCTTTTCTGTAATAATAATAATGTTTTATACAATTCATGCATTGTATCTGTGATCAAAGGTCCAAATTTCAGGTGAAAATCATGATGAATAACGACAACACATATAGATTCAGATTCAATAGACAAGCAACATAATCATCCAATATAAATCAGATAGTTCAGATTTCAAAACAGGTTTTGATTATTTTAGGTAAAAATTCCAATCTTTAATTATGGACTGTCCAATCTTGATTTGAAAATCGGGTCGATAGCCTATAGACCAACTTTAATTAAAAAAAGAGTTTAATATATTATGAATGAACCGTTGAATATCATTCACAAATCTATCAATAGCTGAAAGTACATCTAATCTTATTATAAAAAAATACATTTAATATTTCTCAAAAAAAAATAGAATCTCAAATAAATATCTGAAAAACAAAAACAAAAAAATTAGGGTAGACTTATATGTAAACCTATCAATATAGGAAAAGTGTGAATATAATGTAGAGTCCAGATGTAGCTCAAATAATAATAAAATGTATTATTGGGCAACGATGAACGCCTTATGAAAGAGCGTAATCAGAAAACAAGGGAAACCCCAAATTCATCTGATTCATTCTCTATCTATTTCATTTCCCAGACATGTAACGGTCTCTACCAACTATAAACAAGGTAGATACCTGACTATGTCTGGATTCTTTTTCCAT
Source organism: Cicer cuneatum (assembly GCA_037974295.1). Lineage (NCBI taxonomy): Eukaryota > Viridiplantae > Streptophyta > Magnoliopsida > Fabales > Fabaceae > Cicer > Cicer cuneatum. The sequence goes on along the minus strand of JBBPBO010001985.1, from coordinate 72,950,046 downwards.
TATAAAACTATTCAAAACAATTTTTCAATCGTGAATAACAAAAATTGACGAAAAGATATATATATGAAGAATAAAAAAAAAAAAGAGAAATAGAGAAAGTATCGAACCCTAGAGTGATGATTGAGGTTTCGTTGCTCCACTGCTCTGTTTTTTATAGCACGCATTCCGTTGAAGAGGTGATGAATTTGGGATTAGGGTTTCTAATATTTGGGCCCAATGGTGATTTATCTCATTGGGCTTTATTTGCGTCTTATTCTAACTGTGGGCCCTTTTAATATAATAGAACATAAAAAGACTATTCTACCCTATGTCCTAGCTAATCCCCTGCCACACATTTAAATTAAAATAAAACGTAAAAAAAAAATTTGCATTTTACTATTTTAATTTTAATTTTTGGAAAATTCAAAAGTTGAGTTATTTTAAAATAGTTTCTGTTTTTTCATAATTCCGAAAAATTCATTGTGCACCCATGATTTTTAGAAAATAAAAATAAAAATTTAACCAAGTTTCAACTATGGCTAGATCATATAGTAGAGTTTTTTTAAAAAGAAAAATCATAGAGTGAGGTGAGTGCACTCGGAATTTTATGTTAATCTTAGGAAAACTAAGTGTTATTGTTGTGCACAATATAGATGGATATCGTAAACAATTGAGGTAATAATGAGAAAAAAGAATCTATATTATGTAAGAGAATAAAGTACTATAATAAATAATTAATTTTTTAAAAGAAATAATGCTATTAAAATTTTAAAATAAATTTTTACAATTGAAAATTTTTAATAATTAAAATATTTAAAATTGAACATTTAATAACTAATATCAAAATAATTAATTCCGAAATAAGAATATTTTTCCTTGATCTACTGACCTAATATAAGGAAATTACTTTTTTATAGAAGGTAGGACTTCTCAACTCTTGACGTCTTCGACGGTCACACTGAAAACAACACTTTAATAATATATTAAATCTCAGTGAACAATACACAATTTTAAACACAAGTATTGTTCTCAGCCTGCATGTTAACCGGAAAAATCGATCATGACACCAGCATTCTTCCAAAAATATTGTTTAGAAATATAAACAATATAACTTAAGTTTTCTATAATAACCAATTACTTTCAATAATTAATATAAATTCATCCAAATAAATTAACAATAATTCACATTTATAATAATCAAATACACACATTTATTTTGCAGAAATCTATTAATCAATCAATTTAATGGCGTTCCATCATTATTGGAGATGTGCTATTTCCGCAAAATGAGTATGCGAAGCATCAGCTCATCTCAAATACAAACAATTAAAGTAATTCATTTTTTTTAACAATCATCTTCATAAAATCATATTTACAATATAATATTTCATTTGAATATATAATAACAACAATCATTTAAGAACACATAATAAAACATTCTTTTAAAGAATACATATTCAAACAATCATAAAAAAAAAACAGTAATTCAACAAACAGGATAATAAATAAATCAATTTATAATCTATCATTGCAGTTCATAAAATCTCAATTTTAATAAAGTTAGGTTTTCGATAAAATATATTTTTATAAGAAAATATCATTCATAATATGTAACTATTTTTCCATCCCAAATTTCTAAAATGAATGTAACATAAAAGTTTAAATGGTGTGATTATTCACCTCGTGAAGCGTTCTATGATAAAAGCTTCATATATGTTGATCGCTATTAACTACTATTGCAACCATAACCGTAAGGTAATTTTGTTCCTCTTTATTTCGGTATATTTGAGTTTTTAATTCAATATTTGAATATATATTGAATTTATTTAGGATCGACTGTTTTGTTCGATTTTGTTTGATTCCTTATTAGATAATTAGATAATATCTAATTATTTTTAGTCCTTTAATTTTAGGATGCTACAAATATTGTATTTATAGATTTTAGATAAATTAATTAACATAGAAATATGTAAAAATGAAGTAGCATATTTCAATAATCTAATTAACATGAGTATTTTGTATTATTTAATTAGTAATTCATTATGACTCAAAAAATTGGTAATTAACTACATGCAATTTTTTTTATAGATGGATTTCGTGATTATATATATTTTTTATAAATAAATGTTAATCTTAGTAGTTAACTAACTCTAATAGTTTGGTTTAGTAGTAAAAAGACACTTATTCAACCTGACATGTTACAAGTTCTATCCCTACTAGTCCTGATCATATCTCCTGGTAGTTCGATCCCTGCCATTCCAAAAAAGCTACACCTTGTAGCTGTAGCAACAAGACTTCATAGATGGACCAACAACAATTATTTTCTTCTCATCTTAGGGAGGGGGTGATCATTTTGATTACACGAGGGTTGCAGAGCAGAAATGAAGTAGTTAAGAGATTCTACAAATTTCCCTTAATGAGCTTTAAATTAAATGTTTGTTTTTATCTTGTCCGAGCAAAGTCAATTTTTGTTGTTTGAAAATTAAAAGCTTATACTGACACTTAGAAAATCTTACTAGAGTTTGTCTTGTTAAATAAATTCTTGAGCAAATGTTTATAAATAAACTGTATTCAAAATCATTTTCATTCACCTGCAACAACTTGTACAAAGTCTATTTGGAATTTACTCTAATTATCTCTGATAAAATAATAACTTCTTTGTACCAAAAACAAAACGAAATAACAACGTCTATACAACCTCTAATGTGATAAAAGCATTTATTTATTGAGTAAACTCTCAATTAAGCAAGTTTTTGAAGAAATAAAACAAGGCATTCTATCTTCATAGAAAGTAATAATATTTTTGCAAGTACAATAAAAAAAATTAAATCAACCAAAATTATCCAACTAAGAGACAATCAAGAGATGTGGACTAATTCAATCAATTTTGGTTGCAAAGATCATGATAGGATAATAAATAAATTATATAAATAAATAAATAAAAAAGAAAGGCTCAGATCTGAGAAAAGCAAAACATACTACAAAGGCAACAGCAACATGAGTTTATACAAAAACTGAGAACAGAATTCATACATTAGAGGATCAGAATATATTCTAGTACAATAGTTAAAACATTAACATGTTCTTTTGGTAATTCTTAAAGACTACATTGAAAAAAGTACAACATACAACATCTTAAAAGGTTAAGACTAGAGATATATTAAACAAAAGGATCATAATCTCCTGCTCACATATCTCAGCTAACTAGTGAAGATATGTAGCTTGGTACTGATATCCATTTCCAAAGTAGTTTCCATGATTATGAGAGAAGTTATAGTGAGCAGTGCCTAGGAGAGGCGGGCAATGATTTTCGGTCGGTCCAGGGTACATGTAAGGTCGGTCATACACATATTGTAGTGGGTACCTGTCAGCAACTCTAGCATAGGAAGTTTTGTCAGAAGATATGTTAGTGACTCGAGGACCATATCCCACACCATTAGCTCGAGGTCTCTTCGGTTGAGGCTTTGTCGCTTCAGTTTCTCTCTTTTTGTCGGCTTTGGCCTTCTCTAGCTGAACAACTCGTTTCACGAGAGGATCTAGAGGATACTGCTCGTCAAGTTTATGTTCTTCAATGCACTTGATTACTGCTTTATGAGCAATCAGCTCTCGCTCATTAACTTCATTCTGATACAAGATGACACTAGGAATATTAAGAAAGCAGAAAAATAACATATTACTGAAAAATAAACCATTCAAGAATCAGACAGAAAATTTCGTTGTATCTTGAATCATGCAACGAAGGACCTAACAGAAGTGGATAACGAGGAGAAACTTGGCAATATTTTAGATCACTACTTCAAATCATTAAAAGGACACGGTGGAGGGAATTATTACTCATTACTCAATATAGCAAAGACTCGATAACGAACCTGTGAAGTGGGGGATGAGTTACCACTTTTGACAGGTGAGCAAGAATTTCTAGCATCCTTCAAATAAGACTTCAGTAAGGAAACAGGAGAAAACTGTTTTGTCAGATCAAATGCGAAAGCCAAGTTAACAGCGTCAATTTGCCGCCCGCTGTTCACCAAAACCTCAATTACACCTGCATATCCAAAATAAAAAACAAAGCATATCCAAAATAATTATTCGAATTTTTTCGGGCTTGGAAAAATATTGTTATTGGATATAGCAAGTTATGGCAACCATTAGAGGATACTTTAAGTTTTAACAATAAATCATAATAATCACAGAGAGAAGACTATTAATATCGCCCAAAATGTTATATAACTATCATAAGGTTAAGATTGAAACAGAATACGTAAATGAATAAATACATACCTGGCATCTTCTCTGATAATCCAAGGCAACGGCATAAATCAGCAATTTGGCGACGCCGAGACACCATTGGAATAAGCCTGGACAACTCCTCCTCATCAAAACCAGAAGCAATATCAAAACTTGCTAGAAGTTGTAAAAATGCATGAGCCTCCAAGGAATTCCCATTACTAGCATCCATGTCAAGAGCATCGAGTTTAGGTTTCCATTCTTCAGCAACTGCCTTTGCCCTATCCTTGATATCTTTTGAAATTAAATTAGAAACATGGTCTGAATTCGTCAGGAAATCACTCAGACATTCCATCAGCATGATACAGGTGCGGCGAAGACCCAATAAGTTAGCATCCTTCTTAATATCCTGACTCGACACTTCCATGCAGTAAAATCCTTCCAAAGAATCTAAGACTAAACATGCAGCATTAGGAGAAGCTCTTAATGCATGTGGTATTTCCTCCTTTATAGCAGCAAGGTTTTTACGGTTATCAGATATGAATTTGTGAAGTCCGGGCGCATCCATCTCTTCACAAAGTTTTATCAACTCTGGATAAGAGATCAATTCCACATTTCCAGTTTCAGGAGAAAGTTTTGCATCTTCTACGTGACCAAATCCTTCCGTCGCATTAGAAACAGCATCCACTGATTTTTCCTCCACACTCGATGTACCGTCCAAATCTTTTTGTGAAACCTTCCTGTGCTTTTCTCGAGCATTTACAATGGCAAATACAGCTGCATCTCTTTTCTCTTGAAGCCTTTGCAACGTGGCTTGCTCCTTGGCAAAAATAGCCGCTTCCTGCTTCTTCAACATTTCACGAGCTTTCCTTGTTTTGTTTTCGAACACTTTTTCTTGATCTTCCAGTTCATGAAAGCGCCTCTTCAAGGATTTCTCAAGCCCGTGAAAATGTTCCTCCAGTTCTTTCCATTTCAAGTTCAGAGTAACAGCTCGATAACTTTCGAGTTCAGCAAAAGCCTTTTGCAGCTGTTGTATCTTCGAAGACGTAGAACCTATCAGTGTGGCAGCTGAATTTGTTTCTTCCATTTCTAAGAAGCTGAAAAAGATAAAACATTGAAACAATACTTAATTTCAGTTTAAGAAGGCATGAACCATGGTTAATACACTGCACTGACACAAGTAGTTATATTTCAAGTTATTATCTCTGTCAAATTGTTACTGTCATGTCCGATGTCCGTGTTTGTGTCAGTGTTTCATATGTTACACCTTCCTATTTTGAAGTTGAGAACTAGGTTTATGTACAAGATTTGTACTGTTCTTCTGTCACAGTATAATATCATAAAAATAAGATAAGTTTCTTCATCTCACAATGGCATTCTGAATTACTCAGTTTGCCAGTTTTCTAACTTCAAATGGAATAAATATTTGTTTGTCAATTTCTCAAATTATACACATCCTCTGTTTCTCTTTTCACTCATTACCAAAGGTGAATTACTAATTATCAATAAAGCATCTTAATTACTAGTACAAACTAAAATAAAAGAAAACAACCACCAAGTACTTCAAGAATATGCAAATTTCCACTTATTTAATTCTAAAACCAAGAAATCAAGAATCAAGGAAGTATCAAATACTAATGCACCAAAAACAATCATATCTTAAAGTTTGTTTGCATATTTAGCAATAAAAATAAATTGTACAAACACAAACATGATCAGCATATATAAAGTTAGCTTGAATTTATGATAAAACAACAATGTTGATGCAATAATACCAATACTCTACAGCTAAAACCAATATACAAGATCTTAAAAAAGGAACAATCTAATTCTAGTATACTATCCCTCACACACAACTCTTTATGGATAAAAATGAACAAAGCAATAGTGAAACCAAAAGCTCCAGCAAAATTATGAAAACATTAATATCAGTGGTTCAACCAGCTTCACTAACCAAATCCCCAAGCTTTAATTTCTTTATATTTTCCTAGTAGCTAGATTAGTCTCCTAAAAAAAAGATTTCATGTTTAAAAATTCTTATCTAGTAAAGTAAGAATAATGTTCATTTTACAATTGTCTTCGAGTGGATTTGAACTATGTAGCTCGAAATTACAAGGTCAAACTGTTACTACTGAGTTGTCTCCTCATAGATCTTCATGTTTCAAAAAGGAACTAAATTGCTAAAATATTTACCAAAGAATATGTCTAGATCCAAAAACCCTAAAAAAAGGAACAGGAGCAAAATCGGTAGAATATTTGTACTCATCAATTAAAAGCAACGGAAAAAGAAAACACCGAGTGTAAACAGCTAAAAATTTAAAAATCACAGTAGTGAATTTTAAGAAAATAACAAAAGAACTAAAATAAAATACAATAAAATAAAAATCGAAGAAGTGCAATTAGAAGAGTAGATTTGGAGAGCAATGTGTAAGAAATATATGTGAAAATCAGAATCTAGGTCAACACAAGCAAACAAAGCCGATCTAAACCGAAAACAACAAAACAAAGTCAGAGAAAAAAATAAAACAAAAAATGAATAATAAAAGAAGTGAGAAAAGAAGCGTTACCTGATTGATCCAAAAGAAAGTATTAAACAGAGAGAGAGAGAGAAAGAGAGAGTTCTCAATCCATTTTCTCACTGCAATCCTCACATCAGAGATAGAGAGAAAAAATGAGAATGGGAGAGGAAGAAGATGAAGAAGAAAAGGAAGAGAGAGAGAGTGTGTGGTGTTTGTTTGTTTAATTTGATTTGATTATTAATGAAAAGAGAGTGATAAAGCTGACTCTGTTTCACACTTGTTCCTTTTTAAAAAAAAAAATTATTATATCAAGTCCCGTTTCCGTTTTGGTCTTCACCGTTTACGGATACTACCAACCTGTATGAAGTGTCACAAAATTCAGAAACACATTCTTCTTGGGACTTGTTACACGCCCTCTCAGACAATACGTACGCTATTTTTGTATTTTATTTATTTTCTGAAACATACATCTACTCTAAACGAATTATTTTAAGTATTTATATTTTTCTCGTATCAATCATTCATCACACACACACATGTATGATGTATGGATGTAGGTAGTTACATCTGTAGTTTTTCCATATTAAATTTATTTATTTATATCACAACTACTGTTACTTAATTCTTTTACCTAATTTCTACTACAATAAAGACATTTTAGTAAAAAAATAATATTTTATTAAAGAAATGAATGTGATTTACGATTTTGTTGAGCCATGTGCATTTAACACACTATTTTACTTTAAATATGGATGAAATTAATGATTTTAGTTTTCAAAATAATATATTTTACTATAAAAAAAATTTAATTGTTGTACACTGTTAATTATAAAAAAATGTACACACCATGAGGATGACGTTAAAAATAATTTTAATAAAAATCAAATATCTATATTGTTAATATATATAAATTAAATTCAAAAAGTTATAAATAATCAACTTTTAATGAACGCAGGAGAGTAGCTAAAAACACAATACCAAATTTTACTATTTAAAAAAACACTTACAAATACACATGAGACAAGAAATTGAAGGACATGATAATTCCCAGACCTGCATTTTTGCTATTTTGCAGTGTTATTCAACTAAGAAGATTAAATAAACATGTCCAAAGTGCAGTTATTTAGACGCATTGACAATCACAAACTAAAGAGGAAAATATACTACAAAGACAACAAAGTAAGCTTGTACAGAACGAGAACAGAGTGAGTGCATTAGAGGATCAGAATATCTTCTAGCACCAAAGTTAAATTTTAACATTACATTTCACCTGTTTAACCGGTTCTTGAAGACTACATTTATAAAGAACAACAAAATACAACAGCTCAAGGTTAAGACTTAAGACTAAATATTAAAAGAAGGGACCGTAGTTTTCAGTTCACCATCTCTGCTAATTAGTGGAGATATGTAGCTTGATACTGGTAGGCATTTCCGAAGTAATTTCCAGGATTGGGAGAGACACTGTAGGTTGCAGAACCCAGGAATGGGGCACATTGATTTTCAGTTGGTCCAAGGTACAAGTAAGGTCGGTCATACACATACTGCGGTGGGTACCTGTCAGCAACTCTAGCATAGGAAGTTTTGTCAGAAGGAATGTTAGTGACACGAGGACCATATCCCACACCATTAGCACGGGGTCTCTTGGGTTGAGGCTTTGTCGCTTCAGTTTCCCTCTTTTTGTCGGCCTTGGCCTTCTCCAGTTGGATGACTCGTTTCTGGAGAGGATCCATAGGATACTTCTCATCAAGTTTATGTTCTTCAATGCACTTGATTACGGCCTTAAGAGCAAACAGCTCTCTTTCATTAACCTCAACCTGAGACAATAGCAAGTCATTAGGAATATTCACACACATTTCCATTATCAAACATCATGATGAATATTGAAGATACATTTCATTGTAGTTATTTTGGAGCATAATATAAGGACCTGACAGAAACACCAAATAAATGCTTCTATACTCTACATGCATTGGATACATCCTTAGGGGAATCCACTGTGATACTAAATATCTTCCATTATATTTTATTTAACATCACGTTACATCGCTCTAATTATTGGAATCGAACAATTTTGTCCCCATTATTCCACAAACTTCAACCACAGCAGTTAGGTAAAATCTCTTAATTGCATTTACAACCATTCAAAGAATGAGATTGTGCTCCACCTTTTTCTGGTGGCCATACAACAGATACTGGTAAGAAAGTTATGTTATCCATGTAATCGCCACCTGTCCCCACAGCCACAGAAGCTACCACCCACGCCAGCATGGAGCTTCTGCAAATCACCAATGGGATCTGAGGGACATATCCAATGGTCTTAGATCAGCCAAACCACCCATTTGAAAGGGGTACTCTAGACCGCATAAAAACAGCAGGAGTGACTGCCTGATGGAAGTTAGAGTAGGAAATAACTATTGGCAGAACTACTTCATGGCATTGCTCTATTGTGGGAAGAGAATACTATCTGTAGGAGACTTTGGTCTCGGGGAACAGCAAGTGTAATGCAGTACTGTGTGTAATTCCTCTGATCAATAATATGACTATCCAGTTATCTCTGGTGCACCAGACAACTGAGAAACTCAATATATGAAGAGAGGATCTCAACTTAAAGCATAGAAAACTGAGTCAACTCAAAAATCATAGAAATTAAGATAAAAATTAGTGAAATTAAGCTAGCTCTCCGAGGATAACTCTCTCAAAGGCTTATGTTGATAATTGTTACACAAGTCCTCGTGAATATGATTTTATATCTATTGTGCCCTTTGACAAAAGCAACCTTTGGGCTTGAAGGGTGAACATTGCATAAATCCATCTACCTTGTGTTGAATTCAACTTTTACATGGAAGAATGGGATTGGTAAGGATCAAATTCTAGACCACTTGGTCATAGAAGCTCCAATAACATGGGAGGAACCAATTCTACAAAAACTTAATTATTAGGATAAAGCTCATGAATGGTTTCATACCATGCCAAAACTCAATATGAGCAAGTTAGGTTAAACTGAAACATAGAGTGGAAGCATAATAACATAATAAAATTAGGGTACAGCTTCTGAAACTGCTCCTCAATTTAGAAGAGTATCTGATTCGGCGATATACTCCGAAAATATTCTAAAAAATACTATAAGACAGTTATTCCTTTGGAACTACAAACATTAATGTTTTACGATGACACTAAAAATTTAGACAACTAACAACCTGAATTACAACTGGACATACAATTCAGAAGAACTATATGATAGTTCATAGCACTAGTTTAAATCATTAAAAGAAAACAACAGATGGAATTATTTCTATATATAGCAGACACTGAAGAGTTTACCTGTGCAGTGGGAGATGAGTTAACACTCTTGACTGGAGAAGAAATTTTCTTAGCATCATTCAGGTAAGACTTCAGCAAAGGAATAGGTGAAAATTGTTCTGTAAGATCAAATGCAAAAGCCAAGTTAACAGCATCAATTTGCCGCCCACTGTTTACCAAAACTTTAATCACACCTGCATATCCAAAGTAAAATGCATCATTGAAATTTAAAATAAACAGAGAAACATTTAAAGATACCTAAGGAAACAACTTTTTCATAATGTAAATCTAGAAACATTGAAAAAAATGAACATGAGATAATTAGATGAAGACTTGGTGCATAAAATAACAATTATAAAAATAAGAGAGCCAATACAAACCAGGCATCTTCTCCGACAACCCAAGACACCGGCATAAATCAGCAGTTTGGCGACGCCGAGATACCATTGGAATTAGCCTGGATACCTCCTCCTCGTTAAAATCAGAAGCAATACCAAAACTGGCTAGAAGTTGCAAAAACGCATGAGCCTCCAAGGAATTCCCATTGCTAGCATCCATGTCAAGAGCATCCAATCTCGGTTTCCAGTCTTCAGCAACTGCCTTTGCCCTGTCCTTGATATCTTTGGAAATTACATTAGTAATAGAACCCAAATTGGTCAGGAAATCACTTAGACATTCCAGCAACATGATACTGGTTCTGCGAAGACCCAGGAAGTTAGCATCCTTCTTTATATCCTGACTTGACACTTCCATACAATAAAATCCTTCCAAAGAATCTAAAACTAAACAGGCAGCATTAGGGGCAGCTCTTAATGCATGTGGTATTTCGTCCCTTACAGTGGCAAGGTTCTTGCGGTTGTCAGATATAAATTTATGAAGTCCAGCAGCATCCATCTCTTTGCATAGTCTTACCAACTCTGGATACGACATCAAGTCTGCATTTCCATTTTCAGGAGAAAGTTTAACATTTTGTAAGTTGCCTTTAGCCCCAGTAGACGCAGCATCCAAAGGTTTCTCCTCAACACTCGATGGCCCTTGACCCCCATTAAAGACAATACCCAAATCCTTTGTTGAAACCTTTCTGTGCTTTTCTCGGGCATTTACAATGGTAAATACAGAAGCATCTCTTTTCTCTTGAAGCCTCTGCAATGTGGCTTGCTCCTTGGCAAAAACATCCGCTTCCTGTTTCTCCAACACTTCACGAGCTTTCCTTGTTTTATTTTCAAACACTTTTTCTTGGTCTTCCAGTTCATGAAAGCGCCTCTTCAAGGATTTCTCCAGCCCGTGAAAATGTTCCTCTAGTTCTTTCCATTTCAAGTTAAGAGTAACAGCTAGGTAACTTTCAAGTTCAGCAAAAGCCTTTTGCAGCTGTTGTATCTTTGATGATGTAGTGTCTATCATTTTAGAAACTGAATCCGAGTCTTCCATAGCAAAGAAGCTGAAGAAAATAATATAACCAAATAAATATCAAAGTTCAAATTATGTAACATCAAATGAATACCATTGTAATAATATCATAAAACCTATAGCTAAACCTAAAATTACACATAAAAAACATAATCTAGTGCATTATCCAACTCCAGACAACTCCCTCACCTAAAATAGTAAGCTGTATACAATCAAAACACTATCTCAGATTGTCGACCAAAATTCATAATTCTAAAATCATATATAAAAACTCTTCATCAAATCTTCAAGTTCATATTTCTTCAAAATTTCATAACAAATTGAGTCAGAAAATTAAAAACCCTAAAAAATGAAATAAAGACAGAAGGTAGCAAAATTGGCTCAAAATTTATATGCAACAATCAAGCGATGAAGAATACAACAATAACTGAGAAGTCAAAACTCGACCTCTAAGCTATAAAAGTTTCTAAAGTGTAGTTGAATTTCTTGAATAAAACCAAAAAAAACCTATAGCTACAAAAGATAAAAACCGATCTAAGCTAATAGCGAGAAGATACAATTAAAACTAGAGAGAAGAAAAGAGTTACCTGAATGGTGTGAATTAAAACAAAATATAGAGAGAGAAAAAGAGAATTGTGAATTCTCAATCCACTATCTCTCTAAAACTGCAACCCTAGGAGAGAGAAAGAGAAAGCAAAAGAAGAAGAAGAAGAGAGTAAAACGATTGAGTAGAATACTATCTTTCAGTTTCTTCGTTTTTCTTTTCGATAATGGCTACCATCCTATTACCTTTTTTTCCCACGCTTTTTATTATAATAATTTATTTATATAAATAGATTTTCCCACGCTTTTTATTTTACTTGTATATACTTCTAAAATTTTATTTTAAAAACTGTCAAAAGATTAAGGAAATTCAATTTTAAATTTTAATTAACAATATAGTCTTTTGATTTTAATGAAAAGATGTAATTATGGTTTTTTTACAATAATATATAGTATTTTTTGTTGTATATCTAGATTGGATATGCATATAATGCACGAGACACTAAAAACTCTGTTTTTCTTTGGATTCGTTTGTGGCAATATCGTGTGAAAAGCTGAGCAGCACTTGCAGTGTAGCAGCAACCTTCCTTGTCTGTAAAGCTGTATGTGTATGGACACCACCACCACTTCCTCATTCTTTCACTAAATTAAGATAACAAATTAACACTTCAATTACACCAACTTTTTATAAACATCTTTCACCAAATTTAAATCATTTTAATTGTAAATGTTAGGCTTATTACTTCTTTTTTTTAGACACAATGATTTTAAGGAATGTATGCAATTTAACAATCTTATGTAGAATGAGAGATTTGAGGTTGTGTTGGTCAGTTTTAATAATGAATTTGTGGTCGATTAAGTTGTGTCGAAAATTATCCATAATTTCGTTCATATTTTGTATTAATCACTATATATTTTGTTTAGAAATTTTAATGTAATTTATTTACTTCATTAAATTGTATGGTTAATAGTTAATTTAAGCATACAATATTAAGTTAAATAATTTGTGCATATTAAAATTGTTTTTTTTTTAGATCTTAATGTTAATTTGTATAGTTTATTGTTATTATTATACATGAGGTATTGTTATTCAATTGATTGGCATTATTCATGATCCTGTGCAATTTATTTAGCTCCTTATTAAAGGTTAATAACGTTAAGTGATTAATATAATTCTAATTAATTAAGGAATAGCCACAACATCCTTGATCAAATATGATTATATATTATGAGTTAGAATCATGTTAAAACATTAATTGTAATTAATCATGTGTGATATGATAAAATCTACATGCATGCATTTTGTTATATTTTATGGTTAATTAGGATAAAATATTAGGTCATATTTCTTGATCTATCCACAGGAATTAAGAATTGCAACATGATTTGATAGTTTTGTTATTAGGTTATAATATAAATTTAATTGAATAAAACTTTAGTCTACAAGCAAATGTTATGTCGCTAGATATATATTTTAAAGCATGATTTGCATTGGTAAAACATGTAATTTAGTTTTGTCTCAATTATGAATAATGAGCATGTATGTTTGAATTTTGCAGTTGTTCAATCTGCGAATTTATTTGATTTTAAGTGCAACACTCTTGAATTGAATGGTGACAACTATAAGGTTTGGAAGGAGAGAGTTCTTCTTCATTTTGATTGGGTGGACATTCACTATGCCATTAGGAAAGATGAATCAACGAGTATTACCGAAACCGCCACTTCATATGAAGTTGATCTTTATGAAAAGTGGGAGAGAACTAACCGTCTCTCCGCAATGTTTATAAAGATAAAAATTTCTACATGTATCTATTGTTCGATCAAGCATGTTGAAAAGGTCAAGGATTTTATTAAGGCTATTGATAAGCAATTTGCTACATCTGACAAGGCCCTTGCTAGCACTCTAATCATAAAGTTCTCAACCATTAACTCACAGGAATGAAAGGAGTGTGTGATCACATCATGTGCATGAGGGATGTAGCAGCTCAGCTTAAATATTTGGAGGTGACCATAGTCTGATTCTTTTCTTGTTCATTGTATTTTATGCACTCTACCTCATCAATATGGCCTTTTCAAAATCTCTTACAACACACATAACGATAAGTGGATAATCAATAAATTGTTGACTATGTGTGTGCATGAAAGGTTGATAATGGAAGAGGGTGAGAAAGTGAACTTCATTGTTCAAGGAAAGAAAAGGAAGGAATCTACCAAGAATAAATGCAACAATAAAACATACCTTGATTGCAACTTCCACTATATAGGTCGAGTTTGTTTCTTGTTTTTGAGGCTACCTCGCATGGTGTGCGGTTGAAGAGTTTCAAATATGGGCTTAGAGTTGTCGACTTTATTTCTAGGCCATTGAAGATGTATTATGACAACTCTGCTGCAGTATTCATGGCTAAGAACAACAAAAGTGGAAGTCGAAGTAAACACGTCGACATCAAATATTTAGCCATAAAAGAACGTGTTAAGAAAAATAAAGTGGTTATCGAACACGTTAGCGAAAAGTTGATGATTACTGATCCTTTAACTAAAGGCATGCCGCCAAAGAATTTTAAGGATCATGTAGTACGAATGGGACTTGGTTTCATAATGTGATTTTCATTGTATGAACATTTATTTTTTAATGAAACTCTTATTCAGTTTGATTTTTCTCATATATTTTGAGCACATATTTATTTATTTGAGAAAATTCATTTGATTTTGACCTAAAATAAGCATATGGTTTATTCATTAAGTTAGGGACTGATACTGAGAGACTTGATATATTGAGAGACATGGAAGATACTACTCATTACTAGAGGACATATCGCCATGATTCATATTTAGTTTCTTGTTGTGCTTGATTATGAGTTAAATGCACCAAGTGGGAGAATGTTAGTTTTCCTAATTTTTAAACACCATGTAAACTTTTTTATTTAGGCATTAAAATGTGAGTGGGTTGACTTCCTATTTTGTAGGAAAAACTAATTCATTAGTCGGTCCATTTTCTACTCCCACTCAACCATTATCCGAGTATTTTTTTGAGTAACTATCAAATGCTAATGTGTTAGGCAGTTTTTAGAACTCTGTGATGGACAAAGCTCTATAAATAGTACTGCTCTTATCTATTTTTGGTCACTAAACCTACTTATCTCTTTAGAAAATTATGTAATCGAGTTTGAGTAAGTAAGGATTTGAAGAAAAAAAAACACTTTTAATTTCTCTACAATCTATGTCTTTAAAGCATCAATTCAAAATCCAACATAGCAATTGTAGAAAGTTAGTGCTCAATTAATTTTTACTTCTGCTATACTGATTTAAATATGTTGTTTTTTATTAAATGCATGTTTAATTCGATTTAGAAAATCTAACATATCACTTAGAAAAATCACCAAATAGACAGCTAGGTATGAATAACTATTCAATCTCTAGTAAAGTTTGAATCATCCTATACAAATTAATTTGAAACTATTATACTATTCCTCATGTAATGAATATTTTTTCCGCCTATGTAATAATATACACACAAACACGAAAAAATCCATGTGTAATTTTTGTAACCCAATGTATTCCAAGACAACTTTTTATCCTATGTTCAACTAAAAAAATACTATGTTATCCTTTCTTGTCATTTCATTTTCTCACCTTTTAATTTATTGTAACTATGAAAGTTGTATGTTTGTGTGTTTGCTCTAAAGTCTACTTGTCTAAAATTTCTTTGTTGTAGTTATGTATCTTTTCGTCTCTTTTCTTTCGTACTACTATTTATGTCTCTATTTATGCTATGAGTTCGCCTCATTTTTTAGACTATAGAGATGTTTTAATCTCTTGTTAATTCATTTTCACCTTTTCCTTCCCATTTTTGTCTTCACTTACGTGTAGTATATCCACCAGACTTTTGTAGTGCAAATCAAAATTACACATCACACAGGGAATTATTGTATTATTTTGTAAGGTGCACAAGCATAACAAAGTACAATACAAAAGTTCTATGTAATGTAATTGCTTGTTCACTATTGTTGTGAACTTGTGCTTGTGCCTGTTCTCTCCTTCATCAACAATCAAGCACATCCTAATAAATGGATTTGATTGGTCCCATTATTATGCTAAATATATATATATTTTTTTTATCAAACTTCCAAACACCTTTGTCAAAAGAATTGTGTTTCTATTGAATTACTTATGGCATATGTTTCACTATAGATAAAATTTTCACGGTGTTTATAAAGAAATTTGACTATTGAAACATTATTTCTTTCTATTCACTTTTTGTGAGAACTGTAAAATAAATTATACAAAAATAAATAAATGTTGTCAAAATATAATTATATAGAGTTATTGGTGAAATCTGTTTAGTAATTTTTTTTTGAAGTGCTGAGTTAAAGAGGTTGAATAATAAACACTAACATTAATTTTTTTTAAAATGAATGACATGTACGAGTGAGACTCATTTAAACACAAAAATGAAAATGCTCAATTGTAGATATTCTTAGTCCTTCTAAATTGATTGTTAATAGAATTAGTACTTCACATCAAATATTAGCCGACAAGGGAAAAAAAAAATACTATAGAACATGCCACATAGACATTTTTTTAATGATTCAACGTCCATGTGGCATATGACCTTGTCTAATTTAATTTATTTTTCATATTTATAAATTAAATCTATCCTAAAATTTGATTTGAGAAAACAATGATCTTTGATGAATCTAATGTCAATCATTTCAATTCCGTTTGATTGATAACATAAGAGATATGATAAAAATAAATTATCATATCATGTTAATCCAATATCATGTCTCAATCTAGTATTTGATAAATTAATAAGATATAATAAATTAATAAGTTTGTTTACAAGGATATTTTTGTCATTTACATAATATATATCTATATTCATTTATATTCTAACAAATAAAATAGACTTATTTGTTTACACATGATTTTTTTTATAAAAAATAATTATATTATTTATTTATAGTGTTAATAGTTTTAAATATAAAATTATTTCATTACTTATTTAATTTTTAAGTATTTTTTTGTTAATTTAAAATATAATAAGTTAATTTGTTTAAAAAAACTAATATGTAATTGTTCACGATAATAATTTTGTTATTTAAATATAACATATATTATATTGATGAGATGTGTATCAAATGCATGACAAAATAAAATATTATTATCTAATTTGATATGATAAATGTTTATTTTATCATATTTTTATCCTGTTTTATATTCTATCATGTCTTTGTTTATTTTATTATGTGTATCAAACGAATCTAAATTGATATGAAAATGAAAATTAAAAAAAATGTTACATAGACTTGATAAAAAAGACTTATTAAAAAATAAAAAGTATAGCTGTTTTCTTATGTGGCTTCATTTTCTTTTATTTGACCTAGCAAAACACATGATTTTATAAAATAAAAAAGAAAAAAGAAAGAAAGAAAAGAGAGTAAGCAAGTGAATGAATAAGAAAGCACATTCACAAGTCTTCGCGGTTCTCTATTCCAAGTCTTCTGACAACCTTTGGAATTTTTTGCCTTTCCTTCTTTGACCCGTTCCAAATTCCAATTCTCATTTCCTTTTTCTTTCCTCTTCTTCACAACCAACCTATCATTTATCATCTTAAACTCTCACAGGTAACTTCCTTACTCTTTTCTTATCTCAATTTTTCAAACTTTATGTTCATTTCTCTCTGTTTTTTGTCTTTACTTTTTCGATTTTCTTCTGGGTATAGGCAAATTTCATGTAAGCTTCGTTGGGTTGTTGAAAACCCAGGTGGGTATTTTAGTACTTTTGTGAAAAAATTGAAAATTTATGTTTTTTCATTCATATATTTGATGTTAACTTTAATTGGTCTCTCAGGTTTTTGATATTTTAGTTTCCTTATGTCATTGCTGTGTGAGTTTTGTTCTAAAGAAAAGTTTTTTTTTTTTGCCTTTTTTGTTCACTTGCTTTATTTTTGAATAGTTGACTTAGTTTGTGTGAAGTGCTGAACTGTGTTTTTGTTCTATTTTATTTTATTTTATTCAGGATTTGTTCTTAGGAGGATTATAGTGCTATGGAGTTTATAGTTTGTGATGTGGCTATGTGGATTGAATTGGATACTAATGAATGAATGAGGTTTCTGTATTACTTCTTTTGGGTTTGTGTTTAGGATTTTGGTGAAGATGGTTCTTCTAAGTAGCTGGATTTTCAATTCACATGTTTTTGTTAATTTCTTGCTGCTGATAATTAGTTGTGGCATAACCAATGGAACTGAAACTGATATCCTCTGCTTGAGAAGTATAAAAAATTCTCTCAAAGATCCCAATGGTTATTTGAAGACTTCATGGGATTTCAACAATAATACAGAAGGGTTTATCTGTAGATTTAACGGTGTCGAATGTTGGCATCCCGATGAGAATAGAGTTTTGAATCTCAAATTATCGAATATGGGACTCAAGGGTCCGTTTCCTAGCGGAATTATAAATTGTTCGAGTTTAACAGGTTTAGATCTTTCGATCAACTATCTGTCCGGACCCATTCCGGGAAATATATCTTCGCTTCTAACTTTTGTGACATCTCTTGATCTATCTTCGAATGAGTTTTCTGGAGAGATACCTGACAGTCTTGCGAATTGTTCCTATCTAAACACCCTTAAACTCAATCAAAACCAACTCACCGGTCAAATTCCTCTACAATTAGGCACTCTTGCACGGATTAAGACGTTTGATGTATCCAACAATCTTTTGACCGGGCAGGTTCCAAACTTCACTAATCGTAAAGTTAGTGTCAATTATGCAAATAATCAAGGTCTTTGTGGATCTTCTTCATTGGGTACTTGTAAGCCGAAGGCTTCCTCGAAGAGTAACACTGCGGTTATAGCTGGAGTAGCTGTTGGTGGGGTGACTCTTGCCGCGTTAGGGTTGGGCATTTTTATGTTCTTCTTTGTGCGCCGTGTTTCTTATAGGAAGAAGGAAGAAGACCCTGAAGGAAACAAATGGGCAAGAACTATGAAAGGAACTAAGACAATTAAGGCAAGTTATATTGATGCAATATTGCACAGGACACATATGATTACACTTAAAGAAGCTATAATTCATTTTTCTTATTAGATTCATTTTTGTTTTAAATATTTTCAATACAATCTAGTTTATTGGAAAACATTTCAATTTTTAATGCTTTTAGCTGTTATTAAATGTTATATCTCCTTGTCATTGTTGCTTATATTAATTTGGAAGACGGTTTTGCATACAACTGCATCAAACACATGAAAAAACTTCATCCGTTTCAAAATAAGTGTTGTTTTATTTTTTTAATCTAACATTAATTAACTTATTCCTATTTTGCCTCCAAATTAATAATGTGCATAACTTTAAAAACCTTAAAAGGACAGTTTTGTATTACACTTATTCATACATTTTCTTTGTGAAAACTAGAAAGTAAAAAAACATACAATAATTTCTGTAACTAACTATACTAAACTGAACATCAGGTATCTCTGTTTGAGAAATCGATTTCAAAAATGAAATTGAGTGATCTCATGAAGGCTACTAACAACTTCAGCAATACCAATATCATCGGGTCCGGAAGAACAGGAACTGTTTACAGAGCTACTTTTGAGGATGGGGCGACATTTATGGTGAAGAGGTTGCAGGAATCTCAACACTCTGAGAAAGAATTTATGTCTGAGATGGAGACACTAGGTACGGTCAAACATCGTAATCTGGTTCCTCTTTTAGGTTTTTGTGTGGCGAAAAAAGAGAGGCTTTTGGTCTTTAAAGACATGCCAAATGGAATGCTCCATGATCAACTACATCCTGCTGCTGGTGACTGCACGCTCGAGTGGCCGTTGAGGCTCAAAATTGCAATCGGAGCTGCCAAAGGATTAGCATGGCTTCATCACAGCTGCAATCCTCGTATCATTCACCGAAACATAAGCTCAAAGTGCATCTTGTTGGACGCAGATTTCGAGCCCAAAATTTCCGATTTCGGCCTCGCCAGATTGATGAATCCACTTGACACACATTTGAGTACTTTTGTTAATGGAGAGTTTGGCGATTTTGGTTATGTGGCTCCTGAGTATGCAAAAACTTTGGTCGCTACGCCTAAAGGCGATGTTTTTAGCTTTGGAACTATACTTCTCGAGTTGGTAACTGGCGAAAGACCTGCACATGTCGCTAAAGCTCCTGAAACTTTTAAAGGAAATCTAGTAGAATGGATCGCCGAGCTTACGAGCAACTCACAACTCCACGATGCCATCGACGAATTGCTAGTTGACAAGGGTGATGATAACGAGCTTTTCCAATTTTTGAAGGTTGCGTGCAACTGCGTTACACCGGTTCCAAAGGAGAGGCCTACCATGTTTGAAGTATATCAGTTTTTAAGAGCCATTGGGGGTAAGTACAATTTTGCATCTGAGGATGAAATATTGGTACCCGAAGATATTGGTAATACTGATAACATGGTGGAACTTATTGTTTCAAGAGAAGGAAATAATTGAAAAAAGGTATGCATGATATATGTAGGGTATATGTAATAATCAGTTTCTATATGTAATTATCTGTTTCTTAGTTTGTTTGTCCTAAATAAATGTTAGTTTTTTAGTATATAGTTTGAGGATCTAGATCGAGTAGTGTGCTATTGATATTGAAATGTTGATATAAGATTATCAATCATGGATTTTATATAGTTGAGTTATTTCGTTCTATCCTTATTTTATGGTCCCTCTTGTAATACGAATATGTATGATACAAACTTTTCAATTGTAAAATTTTTTAAGTTGTTAGGTGAATTCCTTGTTCTCATATCGTTTGTTATTTCATGAGCCACCCCCACTCTATCTGGGTTGAAAAATTGAAGCACTTAGTCTTATTTATCCATCAATGAGAGGTGGTTTAGGGCAATTTTTGGCCTAAGAAATCACCTCTTAATCGTTTTTTTTTATGTCATTTTATCTAAATAAGTAGTTTCTACGTATTGTTAGTTTTCTTTTGTGTTTTGTATGTGATTTCATCGTCTAAGTGCAATATTATTTTGTTTGTTGTCTTAGTGTAACGTTATTTGATTTTCTATTTTATTGCGGTGTTTGTTCCGTTCAAATAAATAGATTAACTTAGATATTATATTATTAATTTAGATATTGTGTGAAATACTCTAATTTTGTCCGAACAATTAAAAAGAATTTCAAAAATAAGTCATCATATGCTATTTTTCATTTCCTTTTATTGTCGTTAAAAAAAATGAAGTTTAGTCAACCCATTAGTTCAACTCACATACATAGGCCCAATTATATATATGCAACAAAAAAAAAAGTAAAATAAAAAATAATTTGACAAAAATGGATTATGGAGGCAATCAGTGTCCGTCGCACCCCCAACCTCCCTATTCGGCCCTTTTCATCGGTTGGGTTGAGAATAAATTAGATCGAGTTAGATTTTGAAATTGATCTGTCAAAAAATTTCAAGTCTTAAACCTCGCTTATATTTTAAATATGAGTTTGGTTTTGATGAAAGTTTGGTATGACCTATTAGGTTACTTAAAACTATATTTCATTTTAACATTTTTGACTAATTAATCGGACATATCTTTAAATAAATTAATAAATTATTATATCAATAAAATTAAGTTCTATTTTAATATTTAATATGACATTTTAAAGAATATGACTTTATGACATTCTACTTCAATCCTATTTCATAATAATACATTTAAATATATAAAAAAATTAAAGAAAGTTAATATGTTTAAATTACTAAAAGTTCAATATTTAACCAAAAATCAACATTTAATATAATAATTATAGTAGTAGTAAAAAATATTATTTATATATTTTTAAATAGGCCAAATGATAGGTTCAAAAGACTTTTATGTAGTATGACTAGGCATAACAATGGGACGCGTCAGGACAAATTTTGCCTATCCCACCCTGTATCTGCCCCCATTTCTTATTGGGTGTGAAATTTAAGCCTTTATCTCTACCTGCGATGGGGTTCTGGTTTCCCGCATGCATCCGCACTCATTTATATATATAAAATAATAAATTTAAAAGTGATATTTATTATAATCAATATAATAAAATAAGTATTATCATACAATAATAAATTTAAAAAATATTAAAATTACATTTTCTATAGAGAGAAAATTATAATTTTAATATTTAAAAAAGTATTAAATATATTAAATATGTATATAAAGTTTAAAAATGATAATATATTACTAGTGAGACGGGTGCATAGTGAATATCAATACCCCAAACCTGTTCCAGTTGCTGAGTTTTAATTTTAGGGAAAACCTGCATCCAAACAAAACGGATTTTCTCCACCCAAATCATAACGAGTTTAGATGGATACTCGTGTGTGCGGATTGTGTTGTCATTCCTAAATATGATATTTTTAACTAAATAAGCTTTTTAAAAGCCTTGATCTTGTATGTTTAAAAAAAAATTGATCTAATCTGAGCTTAACGTAGACTAAACCATAAGCTTCTGTCATTCGGTCTAACCTACTCTCAATCTTAGTCATGTTAAAATCCTCTCTATTTCTTACTTTATTTCATTTCTTCAATTAATATAGTTTTCGGAATATAAACATATTGATGTGATACTTGATGAACCCATATTTGTAATACAACCAAACATACATTAAAATAATAGTTATTGAAATATGAAATAGAGTGAGAAAATAGAAATGATGTTAACTCATTTTCAACTTATCTTGTTTCCCCTTTCCTCCATTTTTATTTGTTATGTTATTTTTCTCCTAAACCCAGCCGCCTCTCATTTTCTATTTTGCTACTCTGTAGTTTACACACTTGAAACCAAGGTTAGTTGGTTTTAGGTTTTTATTATATTTATTTTTTAATTCTTTAATGTTTTTAGTGTTGCATACTTGCCATTCTGGTTCTAATGGCTCTAAGCCCATTCCTAAATTACCCTTTATTCAACTTTGTTATTTATTTTGTTTTATGGTGTTAGTGTACCCTTTTTTTTTTGGTTAAGTTTATCTCTCAAATAATCACAAAAATATTTTTAAATGAGATTAATAAGTTGTGGTATCTTTTTAATATGAATTATTAAAATACAAATTGTATAATTTGATAGTTTTAAAATTCATTTTTATAACAATTATTTAAATCAAACAAACTTGACACAATCAATTTTTTGCATGTAATATCATTTTCCTTAATCAGTATATATATTTTTTTTACCAAATTTGTTTATTGCAACAAAACACTTTTCTTTAAAAACAACCAACACATTCATATTTTTTATTTAGAATTATGTAATTTTGATTTTTCTATCACACCAAGAGATATATAGGAACCAAAGGCGGATAAAGATGACAATTAGATCTAGATTCGGTGAACACTTGCAAAAAAAAATCAATAATGGGTAGGTAAAAATCCGCATAATGAATATGAATATGATGACAAATAATTATCCACAAAATTGAGCGGATATGAATGTGGGTACGGGTATTATAGTACCCACTCTGCCCCGCACCCGCACTTATATAAATATATTATTTATTTATTACATTATATTTGTGTTTAGTTTAACTTTTTTATTTTTTTATTTTTTTATTTTTATGTTTTAACATTTATTGGTGTCATTGAACCACTACAATATTTAGAATTGAAAGATAAATGTTTGCAAACTTTATAATGAAGTAAATAATTGTGACTTTATAACTAAGAGTTTTGTGTAATTAATCGTGACTTTATAATTATACTTGGCTAATTTAATATATATATCAAATATTTTTACGGATCTCAGAGAATACCATCTCAGGATTTGCATCTTCATAAAATATTATTGAAAATGTTTAGGATGTTTATTGTAATGTGTGCTCATTTGAAATATTTTGGATGATTTGAGTTAGAAAATATTTTGGTTTGTAATACTTTATGATTTAAATTTAAAATATTTGAATAATTTTTAAATTTAATCACAACAAATGATTATTTATTGATCTATTTTAATTAAAACGTGAATAATGTGTATAAATATAGACACTTAAGTACCCAAATGATACGTGTATTAAAATTGATACCTACAAAGGAACGAACGGATGATGTATCTTTTTATACTACGAGTATTGGAACCTTACATATTATTTATTTATTTTGTTACATTATGATGATAAAAATAATTGTACAATTGCTTATATTTAATTTTAGATAAAAAAACATAGTTGATGAGGCCATAGTGTTCTTTTAATGTTGTTTGGGTATAATTATTATTTACATAATTATTTTTAATTAGCTCTTTGACAATACAAAATTAGAGAATTATATTTCCACTCACTAATAATATTTTCTTGTATATTATTTAATTTTGATTCAATATTTATGCAACATTTACTATTAAATTTTTGTTATAAAAATATTATTATTATTATTATTATTACTAATTACATATTTTCAGCCCCATCTCACAAATTTTTGGATCCATCATGACAGGAGCAAGAGTACACTTTTGTTAAGAACAATAATAAATTTTTTCTTCCCTCTCTTCTCACGTTATTGTAAGCACACTTATATTTCTAACTTTTATTCATAAAAACAAGTTATATATCTACATTTAAATAATAAAAGTAAAAAAATATTTAAAGTCAACTTTAGTCTTTATTTTACTTTTATAAAACTATCATTTTAATTTAGTCTCAGAGTGATTAAAACATTCATTTTCTATGAAAAGAATAATAACTAAGTAAGAATAAAATTTAATAAAAAAATTGTAGACACTTTCATTTGATGTGATATTATAAAAACTAAAAATATATTAGATGAAGTACTCTCAATTAATTGGTGTATATATATGATTGGAGCAAAACAATATATTGAAAAGGTAGCAAATAGGCTAGAAGTAATAAATCAAATCAAAATAATGTTGTGGCTATGATTTATCAATAAAATCTTGTTGTGGCTATAAAGTTTTATTTAAAAAAATGATACAAAAACCGATTTAAATACAATCTATAAGACAAATACCAATCTATATGAAAGTAAAGTAGATCCATATTAATAGCATCCAATAAAAATCTTAGTTATTTGTATTTATTCAGAGAATGGTTCTAGTAATGGCCACAACGAGGCTTATCATTTGGACATTCTGGCCGTTCACGCAGCCTTCTACTCTTAACCATTCCATACGAACCTATAAAATAAAATAGCATATACATACACATTAATTAATAGGAAAACTTTATTTTCATTTTGTCACGCAATCATTATTTTCACAAGCACATATAATGATACAAAAATCTTTTTGACTTGAAAATATATATTGACATAATGCATAGATTCATCTCATCTTGTGTTCAAATTTTACTTAACACAAATTTATAGTTATGACATTTTGGTTCACATGATCATACACAATAGATATTGGTATTTTCTCATGAATTAATAATTAATTATCCAAAATATGTAAGCCTGAAACAATAAAACATTTAAAACATCTCCATATATATTGGATTTAATTCTTATATACCTTTCATGCAAATATTTTTTTTAATCAAGTAATCAAACTGCATATTCTAAAAAGTATTTGAATTTAAACATAATTATTTCTAAAATCAAGTGATTGCAATATGCATTTTTATGAGCTAATCTCATATATGCATGTTTATATGGAATAAGACAAAGAAACAATTGAATGTAAGTAAGTGTTTAACTTACTTGCATGAAGGTCAGAAGCACCAGCTAGCTTCATAGTTGTTGTCTTGGCACACAATGAAAACACACAAAGAATGAATACAACCCAAATAAGCAAGGTTTTTTTATAAGCCATATTAGTTTGGTTAATTTGTGTGTATAATCGATATATCCTTATTTATAATCCAAGCATTGGTGGTTGTTGCTTGCTTTTCAAGCATTTTATTATATGCTTAATTTTTTGAGTTGTATCTGACTTTGCTAACCAAAAAATTTAATTTTGTCATTTGAGTTCTTTTGTCGATAAAACAATGACAATAAAATTTGTGTCTTTTTCATGCATGCTTCAGCTTAAACTAAGTCAAACGTGAAGGACATGGTCTTTTTGATATAAGATTAGGTGTTTCTCACACGCATTGAAAGGCTTAATTCTACGTATATATAATCAAATCTATATGTGATAAAGTTTTCTTTTAAGAGTTTTAACACAATCAATTTTACTAATTTTGAATTCGAGACCTCTTATTAAATTAGAAGAGAAATTTATCATCTCATTCTAATACTTTTGAGTGTGAAGGACACAGTCTAATAACTATTATTTAATTCCCTTCTCTCTACATCATCGTTACATAAAATAAAGCATGAAATTAATTATGCCATGTAACTCACGCTAAATAAAGAATAGTTTTGGTTTTCCAAAAGAATTGTGCTTTATTTAATCTCATACGCGTTGAAAAGAAAAGCAAACGATTATATTTTGTTATAGTCTTGATCATGACTTAATCTTCCTTTATTATATATTCTTTGTAAGCTTATACATAAATTGAAAAAGTCTAATTAACAATTCAATAGAAAATATAAAATATATTAACATTAAGTATGAAAGAAAGAAAAATAAAGATAAAATTTGTAGTGATTAAATAAGAAAGATGATTACAATAATAAGTATAGTGAAATTTATATATTCAAATTAAAACAACTAATTTCTAACTAGAGTAATTAACTTGTAACTAACACCTAACTTAAGTAACTAATTTGTAACTAAGTTTACATCTCTAATATTCCCGCAAGCTAAAAGATGTTCGCGACTCTTCTAGTTTGGGATGAATAAAACAAGTGCTGTCAAAAAATAAAGAAATACAATGGAAAACAACGAAATACATCGACTAAAATTTTGAAATGCCAAAAAAAATCAGCTAAAAGATTTTTTACATGTCTGACATATATCAGCTAAAAGATTTGTGGATGCTGGAAATACATCGGCCAAAAGAGTTTTTTTTAAGATTTATTCTTCTCTTGAAATAATAACAAAAAGATTATAATGTAATCTTGCATATTTCCTTTTCTTGTTGTAGTAGGTGTTGAATCAAACTTACACCTCCATGCAAGATCTTCTCTTCCGTTTTTTTAACGAAATCTCATGCGCAGCTCCTTGGTCATTAGCTAAGACTTTTAAATGAGAAGTCACTTATGAATTTGTCTTTTTAGAAACAAGAGCAATATTGTTTTTGTTGTTGTTGGTACGTTAAATTTAGAGTTTAAACTTCCATGCAAAATGTTACTTGCATTTTTTTTAATGCCAATTTGAATAAAAAGAAAGGATTTTGCCACCAAATATTGTTGATGTTTTTGAGAAATCTTCAACAAATACACTTGACTCCATCTTTTTCATACTTGACGAAAGTTGTTAATGTTGAAACAAGATTGATATCAAAACATTGAAAAAATGTTGGATTTTGGAATAATTTTGTTGGCAAACATGTTGCCCTTAATGTCAATTGTTTGATGATTTTTTTTTGTTTTTATCATCGTCATTATGAGAT
Source organism: Cicer cuneatum (assembly GCA_037974295.1). NCBI lineage: Eukaryota > Viridiplantae > Streptophyta > Magnoliopsida > Fabales > Fabaceae > Cicer > Cicer cuneatum. The sequence continues at coordinate 72,922,625 of JBBPBO010001985.1, read as the reverse complement.
AATTCTAACTTGAAATTTGAGAGGAAAATAGAAGAAAATGAATAAAAAAAGAGAAAAAACTAGTTTTAAATGGAGAAAAGAGAGGAAAATGAATAAATTGTTAAAAAATCAAATGAAAAAAAAAAATAAATCAATTAAGTTTTTATAAAAAAATTCTCAAAAAAATATTTTTGAGAAAAAAATAGCAAAATAATTATCCCTTTGCTACCATAAAAGAAGAATATGAAAAATATTTATATTAAGGATGAAAGAAAAAAAAAAGAGATAATTTTTGTTTTGATCAGATTACAAAGATGATTACAATAATAAGTATAATAAAATTTATATACCAAAACTATATAAAACAATTAATTTATAATAAGAGTAACTAACATCTAACTAAAATAATTAATTTGTAACTAATTACGTTTGCATCTCTAATACAATTAATAATTTTTTTTATAATCAAAATGTATTAATGGAAAGTACTAAGGATACTTCGTCCCATTACATGCAAAGGATGATTTACCCACTTTGAAGACAAACAAGTGGATTGTTACAAAGTAATCAGAATGAAAGTATGAATAAATGATTTAAAATTTTATATAGTTATTTGCACATAGCTTCACACTGCAGTTAATACTACTGACAACCTCAACTAACTATACTGAACTAACAAACTTAACTAACACTAACCAACAGTTATGTAAACAACAACACTAACTAATTGGATTGCATCATAATAATTGTTGCTCATGCGGCATATATGGTTATACTTTTTGTTTTTGTTATGTTAGTTATTTTGTTTTCCCTTATAACTAACTTTATGTTATCTCCCCTCCATTTGTAATCCTCTTTCTTGTTGAGGGAAACTGTATGAGAGATTTCTTGGTGAGCTTTGAGTGTAATTGTAACTGAGGAAATTGTGAGAAAAACAGACAAATGGAGAGGGAGAGAGAGCATAAAAAACTAGGCTATTAGATTTATCATAAAAAATGAATTAAAAATAAAATTATATACATATAAAGGCGGTTGTAGGTAAATAATTGAAAAAATGAACTCAAAGAAAAGTAACAATTAACCAATACTTAGAGGATAAAATTACTATCACATAAAAAAAATATAATATAGAAAGAATAATACTAAAACACACGTGTTAATATTAATATATTAAGTTTTTTAAGCATGTAAATAGGAATATTATTCTTAATCGATGCAAATGAAAGAATATATGAAAAAGATCAACTTTATTTTTAGCACATTCATTAATTAACTTCAAATTTCAAGCACCATTTGCATGCACTTCTATTGGGTGAGCTCATTCCACAAATAGAACCCACTACCACTAATTTTAATAGTATTATTATTATTAGAATTCGATCAATGCCTTGGCAAAAGATGTTGGAGGCTGCTCGTAAACAATTATCTAAATATCTTGAACATCTATAATTAACCAATATATATATATATATATATATATATATATATATTTTGTTTTTGAAAAAGTACATGTACATACATTTTTTCTATCTAAATATATTTAAATTTAACTAAAACAAAGTGTTCATTTGGGCCTCATATATAATTATAGTGTACTCATTTTTTATTGGACTTAGAGGGAACGATTTTGAGATTCATAATTTAGTTGACAAACAAAAAAGAGATTCATAATACATTAGTTGTAATGAGTTTAAGTGCGCTTATTTATCTTTTTTTTTTAGTTAGGGTCAAATTTTACAAATTTCACGTTTCTAAAAATGCTCACATGTGAGATCACAAATACACATTTGAGCAGGAATTTTGTTGTTGTTTTTTTCTGAAAGTATTTTTCCGAACAACATATGTAGATGATTCAATTCATATTAAGGTTTTAAACAAATTTAAAAAGGAGACTTTTTTAAGTTAATGGTAGTAGTTTTTTAGTAAATTTATTATATTTTTATTTAAATTTTATTTTTTTGAGCTTTATGTGATGCAAAATTACTCATTAAATTATTGTATTCGATTTTGTTTAATATTTATTTTTTCATCAACAATAAAGTTGATGTATTCAAATATTTTTTGAGATATATCATAAATAAGATTTTTTTAATTTTATTTTTGAAAAAAAGTTGTTTCAGCAACAGAAATTAATCATTGGCATTATTTTATTAGCTATACATGCATTTGAAAAGAAATAATGTTAATGATAATAATAAGAATGGCAATCGATGTATAATTTAGTACTTATATGAGATAAAGGTTTGGAGGCTTTTAGCTTTTTCTATTTTTTTCTCGATATGGTGCACTTTCACTTTGGAGAAGAGAATAATAGTAAGAGTCTCATTTTTTTTATATCATATATATATATATATATATATATATATATATATATATATATATATATCAATATTTAGTATTAAGTAATTTAATTTTAGGATTCCTAGGCAAAGGCTTTGGTGGCATGCCCAAAGGGTCGGGTGAGTATGACCATATAAATAGTGTTTTTCGGATTTGTACTTCTAAAATTATTTTGGATGAAAAAAGGTTGCAAGAATCTGAACACTTATAGAAATAATTTATGTGGAGATGAAGACACTAAAATTCATCGAATATTGTAATCTGATTCCTTTTTTAGATTTTTGCATGGCTAAAAGAAGAGGCTTGTAGATCTATAAAAACATGCCGAATGGAATGTTCCATAATAAAAGTATCGTGTGGTCACTGAAGTAGCAATATCGATTTACAAGAAAGGGGGGTTTGAATTGTAAATTCGCCCTTTTAAAATTCTTGTTAAAAACTTAAGAAAATAATTCAAGATTGATCTTGGTTGTGAAAACAGAAAAAGGAGAACGTTCTTAGTTTTCACCAGAAAACAGAGAACGTTCTTGGTTAGTTAAAATCAACAGTTCAGTTTATCTATTTAACTTGATAATTAACAGATTGAAAGTAAATAGAGATAAGGGAAGAGATTTCACACACAGATATATCCTGATTCACCCAACCCGGGCTACGTCCAGTCCTCACAACGGTGAGATTTTCCACTAAGTGTTTAAAACAAGAACCTTCTTGGTTTTACAGCATCTAGCTTAGATCAACCTTGATCATTGTTACAGACTTTAATCTAATTCCACCCAGAAAGAGATTAATCAAATCACCTACCAACCTTGATAATGATTTCTTACAATCTACCCCAAACTATACTTAACTCTTATAGTTTGAGTTTTACAATAATGATGAGATTGTTTAGAATCTGAGATGTCTCAACTCTTGTTTGAGATTCGATTCTTTACAAAGAATTCAGTATAAATGTATCAGAGTAAAAAGAATTTAATCAAACTGATTCTTGTAAGTGATGAGAGATTTTCAAGTATGTATGTGAGTGATTGATGATATATCTTGGCACTTGAATGTCTTTGATTTTTGGATAAAATCTGAGTATGCTCAACTCGTGTTTGAGATTAGATTCTTAACAAAAGAATTCAGTAGACGATTCTGATATGAAGAGGAAAAACAGAACTGAATCTTTTTTTTATGATTGAGAAGCTTTCAAGTATGAAGATGTATGTGAGTGATGTTTTTCTCTGTACTTGAAGCTGTATTTCTTCCTGAGCTTTTGCCTTCCTTTTATAGGCATGAGAGCATTTAATGATGGTCAAATAGAGCCGTTTGTAGTGCTCTTGTCAGGCTTGACCAAAGGCATTATTTCTGAATAAAAATAATCCAACTTTTGACTATTTTTATTTTCTGTTCAGACTGAGCTGTGTGTTGCGTTTTGGATCAAATTTTCTTGAGTGATTACTGATCCTTTAACATTTCTGATAAGTGATAATATTGTAGGCTTGAACTGGAGCTTTTGAATCACTCAAAACAGATTAAAAACGATCACAAAGCTTGTTGTAGAAAACTGTAGTTGCTGGAGATTGATGATCAATCTGGAGCTTTAGCTTTTGGGTTTCCTAGAGATTGATAATCAATTTGGACTGATTTATGAACATACTGGAAGCTGTCTTGATGCATTGTATATTGTTAAGATTGTTTATCAATCTTGACAGCAGAACTGGAGTTTTGATTATGTCAAAACAGCTTGGAGAATGATGATGAACTTCTGCAGAATGTTGATGAAAATTCTGGAGATTGATAATCAATCTGGAGGTTCTGTTTTGATCATTCTGGATGTCTTCCTGATCTTTTCTTGGATCTGTTTTGATGTAAACATACTTCAAGATCGTTCAATGTTCTTGGCAGTCAAGCTGGAGAATGATGTTTAGTATGCTGGAGAATGATTGTATCATTCTAGACTAACGGTACACTGTTGGAGAATGATGTTAAACATGCTGGAGATTTGATTGTTAACATGCTGGAGATTGATGTTTGTTCATTCTGAAGATAGTTGTTAATCATGCTGGAGAATGATAATCATTCTGGAGATTGATGATCATTTCTGGAGACTAATGATCATTCCTAGAGACTGATGATCATTCTTGATAGAAGATCATTCTGGAGACTGTTCTGATCATTCTGGACATTCTGATGTCCAAGAACAGACTTGGTTCTTCCTTTGAATGTATTTTCTGGAGGTATCATCTGAATGTATTTTCTGGGGATATCCTCTAATATTGTTTTCTGGAGATATCCTCTGGTATCCTTTGGTTGAGGTATCCTCTGATATCCTCTGGTTGAGGTATCCTTTGATATCCTCTGGTTGAGGTATCCACTGATGGCAGCTTGGTGAGGTATCCTCTGATGGCAGCTTGGTGAGGTATCCTCTGATGGCAGCTTTGTGAGGTATCCTCTGATGTCATCTTGGTGAGGTATCCTCTGATGTCAGCTTGGTGAGGTATCCTATGATGACAGCTTCGTTAGGTATCCTCTGATGTCATCGGGTAACATCTGCTGTTTTTTCAGATTGTGTCAAGAGTGTTCTTTATGTTGATTTCTTGGCTTTCCTTGAATTATTAACATGCTGTTAATTCTGGACATTCTGGAGATTGTTCAGTCTTGCTTTGGTAGGTTGATTCATGGCCTTTTTTCTTTGCGATTAGAATGGTTGCTTTTGATTCTAATTGATCACATCTGTTCCTTGTCATGTACTCTCAGTACTGATGTAAATTCCAGATGCAATAACTTTAATTAAGTGGTGAAGAAAGTTTGGTCTTTATGCTATCACAGTTTTGCGAACATTCTCCGTTTTCCAGAATATGTCAAGAATGTGAAATTTAAAGACTTACATTTTTGATGAAGACAAAAAGATCCTTGATAAAAAAGAAGAAGGATTATTAAGCAACTTATTTTTTCATTTATATTAAGGTAAAAGTATTTTGATATTAAATCAAAACACAGTTTAAAAGTACAATATTATGAGAACCTTCTGAGCATATGCATTAAAATGTTTTTATGAAAATAATTAATGACTTAAACATGTTGAAAATAAAGTTTTTACAAAACTGGAAATCTGTATTCGAATACGAGGTATCGTAGTCGAATACAGACTCCAAGTCAAAAGCTAAAACTAAATATCTGTATTCGAATACGAAGTGTCGTAGTCGAATACAGATTGCAAGTCAGTACCTATTTTTAAACATCTGTATTCGACTACAACCTTGTGTAATCGAATACAACTCAAGTCAGTGGCAAAAATCCGAATCTGTATTCGACTACACGCTCTTGTAGTCGACTACATAGTTCAAATTTCAAATATAATCAGAACGTTTTAGAGGTGTATTCGAATACACTAAGACTGTATTCGAATACAACTTCGAAACAATGCAACTTTTCAGTTTTGAAACATTGCACATGTTCATCAAAAAACGTTTGGGAACCTTTGCCATTGATCTGAAGTGTTACCTATGAAGTATAAATACTTCAAACGTTTTAGATTTCAAACGACAACTTTCAACTAACTTTTTAGAATCAATTTTCTTAAACATCAAACATTTCAAAACTTAACTTTCATATTTTCAAGTACATGCTTTTCATTTTCATATCATTAAGAAAGGTTCTCAGTTGTACTTGGAAGTGTGATTGATTAAGTATCAAATACTCAGTATTATAACCTTGTTCTTAGTCAAGAACATCATTACAAAATCATTGTATCACTTGAAGGATTTAGTGTAGATTCTTCAAGTTGTTTTAACAGAAATAGTGATGTACTATCTTCTGTTAAGTGTTTGTGAATCTGTAACTTAGTCTTAGGGTTAGACTTGTAACATATTCATACAAAGTGGAAAATCTCTTGTGGTGTGCAAGAGGACTGGACGTACCCTTGGTTGTAAGGGGAACCAGGATAAATCTTCTGTGTGTTTTTATCTTCTGCCATTTACTGCTTTCATTTACAAACACAGCAAATATTGAAACAAAGTTAAAACAGTCCTTTAACAATCTTCTGATCTCTAAAACAGAAAAATTGTCCAACACCTAATTCACCCCCCTCTTAGGTGCAACTCTGTTCTTACAGAATGTTCTCTGCTGCTGTTTTCTTCGATTCTTGCTTTGTTCACTTATGCATTTATGTTCCTTAAACAAACTTAAGTGAAATCATTAGTAGACCACCATTCATAAAACTTAATCATTTAATTTAAAAGGTTTGTTGTCATTAAAACATATATCAAAAAGGTTTTTTTCCTCAACAATCTCCCCCTTTTTGATGATGACAAACCTTTTGAATAAATCATAAGTTTTATGGATGGATATAAATAAAATGCAAGAATGTTCTTAAATATGTAATTAAACTCCCCCTAAACACATGCAAGAGTTTAATTCTTATCATTCTAATTAAACTCTCCCTAAACATATGCAAGAGGTTAATTCTTAACATTCTTCATTAACTTCTATCATTTTATATCCATCATATATTTCTCTCCCCCTTTTGACATCTATCAAAAAGGTTGGGAAATAGACATAGAAATAAAAAAAATGGAGTAATAGCATGAGTGCACTACACATAGAAATCTTGTGGTTGATTGGCATTCATATATCAAACTAGTCAAGTTTGCATTTAGCATTAAAGAACATAGCATGTATGATGATCATATCATTGTAGTCAATATTGCAATCAAGATATGGATAATGATAACAACAACAATATGACATAATTGTATGCAAGCATTTGAACGCACTTTGAAAAATAGTCAATGAATATATATTCTTCTCATTTTTAGAAAGAAAACAATGAGTAAACTTCAGTTTCAAGAAGAATAATATTTTCTAAAAACTCCCCATGAATTAATTTTTTAAATAATTCAAAGTTCCATAATACAAGGAAAATGTCACTTTGCTCTTTATCCTATTTCACAAGAGATCACCTTTCAATTTGAATATGATCAAGCTTTATTGTTAGAAATAGATCCATTTTTCATTTTTATAACTAGAGAGAATGAGCGCATACAAGGAAGCGAAATAAGATGAATCAAATATAATTTCTCTCTTTACAAAACATTCTTATTCTAAGAATGTTTGTATTTTTCAAAAACTAATTTTTTAAATGGATAAAAAAAATATGCCAAAGGATTTGCTCACATTAAAGAAATGTTTTTCACAAAGTTTTTTGCAAACACACAAATAAACAATAAGGCATATATTCAAGCATACTTTCATGAGGCTTTTTGATTGTTGCTATTTTTATCTTTCATGTTTAAAATAAATTTGAACAATTCAGATCAATTTTTACAAAAGAAGTAAGCAACAAATAAGACTCATTTGCAAAGATATATTTTAAAAGCCATATTCAAAATATTATAAATATTCAAAACATTATACTCAGACAACAAGCAATGTATAGGCTATTCAATATATTCAAAACAATTGGAGAACAATATAGATAATACTTTCAAATTCATAATAAGGTGAATGATGTTAATTCATTTAACATGATGATTTGAAAGATGTTATTGTGCAAAGTGTAAGAAAACATTCATGAATTTTACACCCATACCAACCCTTTGTCGAATTATTAAAGACACTAATTTATTTTAAATGTCTTTATAACTAGAACAATAATTTTGAATGTCAAACTGGGTTTGCACACTTGTTTATCATAAAAAGTGTATGAACAAAGAGTGAAAACATGTTGAATTTAGAATAGAAAATAGGCATATGCACATACAAGTAATGTAATCAATTTAAACTCTTAAAGTCATAATAACATGCATTTTTAATTTTAAGAACACCCAATCAATCACATGATATAAAAAAAATATTCATTCTTATCATGATGCAAATAGCATAAGAATTTTGGATTGAGTGTACCTCCTTTAGTGGTCTAGTTCAACGACAAGAGATCTTTGAATATTTTGGAGCTTCTCTTCATTCTCTTTTATTCATCTTGATTGATGGTCAAAGTGGGACAATTTATCTTTTGTTGTTGAGAGAGTTCTTCCAATGATTACTCAAAACTGTCATACACTCTCATGAGTATCTTTAACCATTTTGAAATTAATGCTTTAATCCTTTATTCGCATAAGCGTTAATCCAATAGGATGATTGCTCCATAATCAAGTCTATGCCGTATACAACACCTTGCTGCTTGATTTTAAAGCTTGGAATGCTTGATGGCAGAGCCACTCATTTTAGCCTAAGAGACGTTTGGATGTTTTGAATGAGTCATTATACTTATTCTTTAGTAGAGCTTGAATATCATTTCTGTTGTTCAGAGGCATGTTAACCACTGTAATTGCATCTCCAGCAGTAGCATCAACTTTGGTATCAGTAACAAATTCCTCCCAATTAGTTCTTCTAATAATTTGATCATGAGGAGATATTTTGGAGGAAAGGTTAATAGTGAGGTAGGTATAGGAGCAACTGGTTCAAGCTCATTGTTGATGTTCTTCAACCATATCATCATGATGTGCAACATTAGTTTTGATTGGATGAAATATATTTACTGTCAAGAACATTCTGCTCTTGTGGAGAACATTCTGCTCTTTGTGGAGAATGTTTTGGTGTATACCTTCCTGCTTAATTTGATCTTTTTCTTATATCTTTTTTGTTTTGCCATGATCAGACTTTGGAGTTTTCATGAATGATATTTGAACATTATCAACTTTGTGATTTATCCAAATATAACATTGTAATTATTTATCTTCACCATCCTATCTTTCATCATAAAAATCAACATATTCATCAACCATAATATGCATAATTTCATTTGAGCCTTGAGATTCTATAATATTTATAGAATGTAGAGCATTCAGAATATATACTTTGATGGCATTTTAAAACAAATTGCTCATACTTTCTTTATTATGTGAAACATAGTAATGACATTCAAAGTATGATATGTTTTGCTTTCTAAAAAAAATGATATGAAGGCACGTCAAAGATATTTTCTACTAAAGCCAAGATTAAGAACATGATAAACAATTTTTGTGGCTTCTCTCCAAAATTATTTTTCACCACTTGATTTATTTCAAATTGTTCTATCCATTTCTTGTAACTAATTTCTTGTAACTTCATATTGTTGGAAGGCTCTTTGACAAACAAATCATGTGAAATATCATTTTCATCAAAGAATTATTTGAAGAATAATATTTCAAATTTCCTTTGATCATTTCTGGAAATGACAATTTTTTTTAAAAGACTTAGAAACATGATTCGGTTGGAAATTCATCTAAGTATAAAACATAAGAATTTTTCTTTAAAATGAAACATGAGGATGTTTGTTTTACTTCAGCCATGCGTGGTTTAAAAATAACTTTAAAAACAATTTTACAAAGTTATCTTTCACATATCAAACATCCTTAATCTACGCAAAATTATTTCAACAAATGATACATGTAACTTTGATTTGTTAATGTTTCCAAAGGTTATAGACACTCCAAATTTTTGTAATGAGAGGAGACATCATACTTTTCCATTCATGTGTATTGAGCATGCGTTGTTCATGTATCAATGTTCTTTCTTGATTGTTGGATGGTGTTCCTGCATCACAAGTTAGTAATAACTTTGGTACCCATATTTTTTTGGGTCCTTGATGGTTAGTATATCTTCTTGTAGAAGATTTTTTAAAACTTGATCTCTTTTTAAAATGGCAAGTTGACTCGAAGTGGCCATTCTTGGAACAACGGGAACACTTTGTTGTTGGTCTTGAAGAAGGTTTGAAAATATGAGTTTTAAAAGTCTTTGAAATTGATTTTGATGAAATTCCAGAACGTTCTCCTTTTATAGGCGTGAGTGCATTTAATGATGGTCAAATAGAGCTGTTGGTAGTGCTCTTGTCAGGCTTGACCAAAGGCATTATTTCTGAATAAAAATAATCCAACTTTTGACTATTTTTATTTTCTGTTCAGATTGAGCTGTGTGTTGCGTTTTGGATCAAATTTTCTTGAGTGATTACTGATCCTTTAACACTTCTGATAAGTGATAATATTGTAGGCTTGAACTGGAGCTTTTGAATCACTCAAAACAGATTAAAAACGATCACAAAGCTTGTTGCAGAAAAACTGTAGTTGCTGGAGATTGATGATCAATCTGGAGCTTTAGCTTTTGGGTTTCCTGGAGATTGATAATCAATCTGGACTGATTTCTGAACATACTGGAAGCTGTCTTGATGCATTGTATATTGTTAAGATTGTTTATCAATCTTGACAGCAGAACTGGAGTTTTGATTATGTCAAAACAGCTTGGAGAATGATGATGAACTTCTGCAGAATGTTGATGAAAATTCTGGAGATTGATAATCAATCTGGAGGTTCTGTTTTGATCATTTTGGATGTCTTCCTGATCTTTTCTTGGATCTGTTTTGATGTAAACATACTTCAAGATCGTTCAACATTCTTGGCAGTCAAGCTGGAGAATGATGTTCAGTATGCTGGATAATGATTGTATCATTCTGGAATAACGGTACACTGTTGGAGAATGATGTTAAACATGCTGGAGATTTGATTGTTAACCTGCTGGAGATTGATGTTTGTTCATTCTGAAGATAGTTGTTAATCATGCTGGAGATTGATGATCATTTCTGGAGACTAATGATCATTCCTAGAGACTAATGATCATTCTTGATAGAAGATCATTTTGGAGACTGTTCTGATCATTCTGGACATTCTGATGTCCATGAACAGACTTGGTTCTTTCTCTGAATGTATTTTCTGGAGGTATCCTCTGAATGTATTTTCTGGGGATATCCTCTGATATCGTTTTCTGGAGATATCCTTTGGTATCCTTTGGTTGAGGTATCCTCTGATATCCTCTAGTTGAGGTATCCTCTGATATCCTCTGGTTGAGGTATCCACTGATGGCAGCTTGGTGAGGTATCCTCTGATGGCAGCTTGGTGAGGTATCCTCTGATGGCAGCTTGGTGAGGTATCCTCTGATGTCAGCTTGGTGAGGTATCCTCTGATGACAGCTTCGTGAGGTATCCTCTGATGTCATCGGGTAACATCTGCTGTTTTTTCAGATTGTGTCAAGAGTGTTCTTTATGCTGATTTCTTGGCTTTCCTTGAATCATTAACATGCTGTTAATTCTGGACATTCTGGAGACTGTTCAGTCTTGCTTTGGCAGCTTGATTGATGGCCTTTTTTCTTTGCGATTAGAATGGTTCCTTTTGATTCTAATTGATCACATCTGTTCCTTGTCATGTATTCTCAGTATTGATGTAAATTCCAGATGCAATAACTTTAATTAAGTGGTGAAGAAAGTTTGGTCTTTATGCTATCACTGTCTTGCGAACATTCTCCGTTTTCCAGAATATGTCAAGAATGTTCTCTGCTGCTGTTTTCTTCGATTCTTGCTTTGTTCACTTATGCATTTATGTTCCTTAAACAAACTTAAGTGAAATCATTAGTAGACCACCATTCATAAAACTTAATCATTTAATTTAAAAGGTTTGTTGTCATTAAAACATATATCAAAAAGGTTTTTTTCCTCAATAGTCACAAGATATAGACCTATTTAAAAAAAATAAAAAAAATAATATATATATTTAAAATAAATAAATTATATGTGCTTTTTTTGGACGTGATATGCCAAATTAAAAGATATTTTATAACATTTATTTTCACTTTTATTGTTTGGTACAATTATTTTCACTTTTAATAGCGCTTAAAAGTAATATAAAAAGGGTTATATATTTTTATTTTGGTTGATTATGGTAATTTTATGTTGCATATTCTAATTGCATAGTAGGCCTATATAACTCGCCTAAGTATGCATTTTATGTCACATGATATAAATACAATTTATTCAAAACTCATCAAATTAAAGGCAAATATTTGGATCTAACTAGTTAATGAATTTTAGTTAAATATTAATCATTTGGAGGTTTCAAATTATAACTGAATTGATTCTTAGTTAAAATTTATTTATCCTAAGTTGAGCTTCAAATTATCATAGCTACATTCTCCTAAAACTAGAGATTTTATTGTATCCCATATTATTATGTGTGGGTTACTTTGAAGTGTTACATACATTTGGACCAAGTAACTACTTTGACATAAATCATTCTCACCGGTACATTGTCAAAGTTCAAGCAAATTAACAAAATTTGTTTCCTATGCACTGAAGTGGTTTTGTAGGGTTTCTTCCCTCCAATTGCTTGGAGAATCTCCCTTTCTTTAAAGTTTTCTTTCTATTGTAGAGTCTGGGGTAAAAAAGTGACAACAAGTCAAATGTTTCAAAATTACAAGAGATTTTAATATAATAATTTCCCCCCAAAATATTAAGGTTCTAAGACCACCTGTTGGGGAGTCTGAGAGCGCTAGAGCAACAACGTACCAATTGTTCTAAGACCGCAAAAGACTTTGACATCGCATCTCAACTCAAAACCTTAGACCATTAGGTATATAAGTTATCACTCTTATATATCCAACATTTTTCTCGTGTTTTAAGAGTCCCATATTGGATGAGATAAAGTCTAACAAAGTGTTTATAAGTAGTGGATAGTCCTCACCCTACAAACCAATTTTGTGGGGGTCCTAAAGGACCTAACCCAAATTTTATGATGGTATTAGATCTTATCCAAGATCCTTTGCGCCATTTGCTATCAGGTTATCACTATTGGGCCACTCGGGTCACGTCTAAATATCCAGTCTTGGGCGTCATGGGGTCTGTTAAGAGTCTCACATTTTATCCGTTAAGACCTGACAAAGTGTTTATAAGTGGTGGATAGTCCTCACCCTACAAGTTGGTTTTGTGGGGGGTCCTAAAGAGCTCAACCCAAATTCTAAGATGGAAATTTTAAGGCATTATGTATATAAGTCATCATTTTTATATATCCAACATTTTATTGATTTATAGTCGTTGTGAGACTTTCAATACAAGGATCCAAAATCAAGATCCACTCCCGCTTCTTCACCAAGTCAAATAGGGCTCTAATACCACTTGTTGTGGAGTCAAGAATGAGCCAAATGGTCATGGATCACATGAGACATTGACACCACATACTAAAGAAAACACTTAATTTGCAGGCAACTTAAAAAAGATTTTGTGGCCGAAAAAAACCCTAACAAATTACTGACCAAAAAAGCTCTCACAAATACTAAAATTCAAATTGGTTGTTATTTGTAGCTGAAAAAGTCCTCACAAATCAAAAATATTTTTTTTTGGCTGATTGTAACATTTGTGGCGGCAAAAAACGGTCACAAAATTATCGAAGGAAAAAGTTATTTGAATTTTTGGCAGCCAATACCCTCACAACGGACTTGATTGATTGAAAATATCAGCAGGATTTTGTAGTGACATATACCCTCACAAAATTAGAACGTTGGAGCATTGTGAGAGCTTAAGCCACCACAAAATGAACCCATTTTTCATAAAATATGTAATATTATAAATATAAAATATTTGTATATTATTTTCAAAATACATTAAAAGTTCATCATTCGAAACATTAGTAGATTTGTCCAAAAAATAAATAGAAATTATGTTGTTTACATAATATATGATAAATAAAAATTTAAAACAAATGTAAAACGTATTGATTTGAATGTAACTATTTTAAAAACAAAATATTATTAAAATTAATGATATCAATATTTGTTGTTAGTCGTTACAAAGAGTTGTAGTTGTGTTCATACAAAAAATTTATATACTTTTACGGTCTCTATTTTAGTTTATAGGGACTTATTTTATGAAAAAAAATTCATTAATCATCATTTAACATTTTATTTTATATATAGTTTTTATTATGATTTATTATATTGTTTGTAGATGAAACTTCATACCGATCAACTATGCCAACAACTGGCTTGACCAGACCAGATTTAATGATGGAGCGAGTGGAGCTAATGATCAGAGGATTTGGTTGCCATTGTCTTTTCCTTTTCCTTTCTTCTAACATTTGTTGTGAGATTCCCATAACCTCTCCTTGTTTGTTGATTTTCTCTGTCAAGACCGATCTCAGTCCAAAGGCAAGTGAGTCAAAAGCTTTAAGGCCTTTACTTTTGGGCTTCTAAGTTAGACTCCACTTTTTTGGTAAGTAGTACATTATAATGGTTTTGTAGGTATGTTAAAGGTTTATCAGTGGCGTGGTAACAATGCATTTAAAGGAATAGGTGGTTAAAGGATTAAATCTCATGTTACCTATTGTCTTTCCTCTATCAACTAGAATGAATTTAATTAAAAGGTTGTTTTGAGGTTGATAATTCGCAATAATTACCCTACAACATAATAAAATGTGGCTCAAGATATATAATTTGTTCTTCAATCACATGTCTTTTGAGATTATCAAAGTCATTTTTATATTAATTGATTTCGATATTGTAACCAACTAAATAGATATCATAGTTATTTTTTAAGATTATTAATTCCCAATATGTAAATCTAATACACTTGAGATTATTTTGTCAAAGAAAATATGCAGATTTCATTGATATACTCAAAGGAGGTGTTATTCTTTTTGTTTGCACGTAGAACTATTTAATTTAATTCTTATTAATATCAATTTGTATATCTTTAATAAGTTGCTAAATCATAATAAATAAACCTTTCTTCTACCAATAAAATAAGGGCTACATTATCAGCCACTACAAAATCCTATGCTATATTGAAATCGTGATGTATATACATCATTAATTCCACTCTAATAAAAAATCTCAATATTTATAAATCAACTCCCTCATAGGCCAATGCGTGGATGTACGTGAAGATAGGATGCAACTTTAGACATAGTTAGTTCTCTTGGATCTTATATTTCCTTTTAAGTTTTTTGATGAACTGAAAAATCGTTGGATAATAATTTTATAATAACTAAAAAATATGATTTTTTTATAAAAAAAAATAAATTATTTAATCTTCTTTTATTTTTATTTTTTTTATTAAAAAGAATTTATATGATTTCAGTTATAGGGTTTATTAAAAATTAAAAATTTCCATTTAAAAAAAAAAATTAAACAGTATTATATTTCATCTTTATCGAGGCTAATATAATATTCTTTTTCACCCCAAACACAAATAATACTTCTTAAAAGAAACAAAATAATAATAATAATAATAACAACCCGTTGAGATCATCACCCGAACCTATCCATCCACATGATCTACAAATCCATCAAAATTGATGCAAAAATCGATTTAAATTGAACCTATAAATTATAGGTTAGTTTTGAATTAATTGTTTGATAAAATTGGATTCAAACCCACTTATATCCGATCGATACTCTAAACCTAAAAAACATCACATAAACAAATTTGCAACTTCATTTTTTACATAAAGAAAATGTATTGTAAGTGGTACGTTGTTGGAGTACTCTTAACAATTTGACTTTTATATAATTATTTGTATTTGATCCTTAAAAAAAAGCTAAACTTCATCGTTGCAATATAAATCTTAGTTCTCTTAGTTCTTTATATTTATTTTATTATTACTCTGACAATAAATACAACATCATATAATCACTTATAAATGATTGAATGGTCGACATTCCAATGAGGGACATCATAATCATTCATGACCGGTTGGATAGCCGTAATTACCACACTGAGGATCATCAAAACTAGTAGCACTCTTACTTGAACATGGCTGTTTTTGGCCCACTAGCCTTCTACTCTTAACCATTTCATATGAGCCTATAAAATAGCATATACGTTAATAGGAAGTCTTATTCGTGGAAAAAAATCAAGTCAGTACATAGAACAAAAATAATATTTGAAATGAGTTTATAAAAAGTGATAGTTTTCATCTTAAAATTTGATTTTATCATGTAATAATTATTTTCACAAGCATATAAATATTTTTTCGGCTAAATAGCACCCGTGATCCCTTAACTTAATTTCAGTTAAAGTTTTAGTTCTTTATCTTTTTTTTTTCCCGATTTGGTCATTTATTTTAATTTTAAGTGAAATAAAGAATAAAAATATGAGTTTATTTGAAGATTTGAGTTACGAATCTGATGAAATTTGTATTATATAAAAGAATATAATTAATTTTATGGGTTTTGGTTGAAAATTTTGATGAATTTTTATAAAAAAAGGATAATATTGTTGACATTTTAAAACATAAAAGATCAAATCGTCACTTAAAATTAAAATAAAGGACCAAACCAGAAAAAAAAAGATAAAGGACTAAACATTAACTGAAATTAAGTTTAAAGACTACGAGTGCTATTTAGCCTAATTTTTCAGATAACATGTATTTACATATTGAAAATATACATAGATATAATGCATTTTTTTACTCACATGGATATAAATGCATAGATCCATCTCATTTTGTGTTCAAATTTTACTTAGACATGATAAGATTGTAATTTTGTCATTTTTGTTCACATAATCATATAAAATTTGGTGCTTTCTCATTAATTAATAATAATTAATTATCCAAAAAATGTACGTTGTTCAATAAAGCAATTAAAACATCTTAATATATATTAGACTTAATTTATATACATCATTGGTAAACTATTTTACAAATTCAATCAATTATAACTTTTAAATTAAAAAAAAAATGTTTGACTATATTATAATTATTTCTAAAATTACACATATGATTGATTGTAATTTGTTGATGGTGTAAAACTTTTTAGACTTACAATATAATTAATTAATCACAATTATCTCATATATTTGTATAAATGGAATAGACATAAAATATTGAAAGAAAAAAAATAATTGAATGTAAGTGAGCATTTCACTTACTTTCATAAAGCTGAGAAGCACCAACTAGCTTCATAGTTGTTGTCTTGGTACATAATGAAAACACACACAAAATGAGGACAACCCAAACAAGGGAGGTTTTTTTAGAAGCCATATTGATTAGTTTGGTTAATTTGTGTGTATTCAAGATATTCTTATTTATAATCTAAAGCATTGATAGGCGTTGGTTGCTTTTCAAGCATTTTTATTACTCGTGCTTAAGTTTTGCATTGTGTCTGACTTTGTTAACCAAATTTAATTTTGTCACTAGAGTTCGTTTGTCAACAAAAACATTAATGACAGGAAAATCTGTGTCCTTTTTCGCTTATACAAATATTTAAAAATTCTAAAAAAAAACGTAAAAGTCAAAACGATGGATAATTGATGGAAAACATTATAAAATAATAAAGATTTTATTTTGTGAAAATATTTTGTGTTCACATTTTCTAAAATGTATATATTCATTTTATAATTTGATTAGAAATTCTTAAAGTAAATCATTGTAATGGATTGAAAATAAATTGCTACATAATGAAAATGTATTTATAGAAATAATAAAAATAATTTTCTAATATTTTCATTATTTATACAAAAGCAGACAATTATTAACTTTAAGATAGTCTCTTACTTCATTGTTAGCCTAATAACAAGAAAATTTAGGAGATTTTTTTTCAAAAAAATCAAAATACTCTATTATTTTTCTACATATATATATTTTTTTCATATTAAATGATAAAATAAACAAAAATTAATAAGTAAATAATTAAAAATATTAATCATTAAATAATAATGTAAAATTAATTAAAATTAGTGTAAAATACAAAAAAAATTATAGAGTTTGAGTAGAGTTGTCGACAACATTCGGATAATATTTTAGATTATGATTAGGTAATCAACATAGTTTGTATATGTTATGCACTTTATTCATAATGTCTATTTTCATTTCTAAAGTGAATACTATTTGGAAGACTATTTATATTTCAGAGCATTTCAGAATTGTGATGCATCATATTATATTCATATGAGCTCAATTAATTTTTTGATATACTATAGTTAAAAATTAAAAAGAGACTTAAACAAAGATAATATATAGAAAAACACATAATTAATTTTAACATTTAACAAATTAACCTCGTATGAACATTGAAGCATAAACAAGATAGTTTGAAATTGTGAATGGGGTATGAGTAACGTGAAAATTTAAAGGATTAAATTGTTGTCATTCAAATAAAAATTGTAGCGTGTAGATCTCCAACAGTTTGTTTTTTTGGTGAATAGCTTGAACAATTATAGTTTACTATGTGTTCTTCAGTTTATGAAAGTATAACGAACTATTTCACCAAAAAATAAGTTGTAGGAATAAAGTGCACAATACATATGAACTATGTCAGCTATCCGACTATAATTCAAAATATTATCCATAAGTTGCCGACCACTCTACTCAAACTATAATTTTTCTGCATGTTTTTACTAATTTTGATTAATTTTATATTATTATTAATTAATAATTAGTTTTTCATTTATTTATTTGTTAATTTTTGTTTATATTATGATTTAATATAAAAAAAATATGTGTAGAAGATCGCATGCTCAAAATATGACCAGTTAATAGCCCTTGTTTTTTTTTTACATAGTCGTTTATTAGGGACGCAACTTAATGAAAACAAAAAAATAAAGTATTTTTGATTTATTTTTTTAAAAGTGAGGTATTTTAGAAATTATATTTAAAAAAAGAGGATTTATGGAAAAAAATCCGAATTTGAGATTATTTTAGGGTGTATATTTGAATTGGTAGTTTTGATTTTAGAATTTTGCTTTTGGATATTTTTTCTTCTGGATTTAGTGATGAAGATTATGAACATGATATGAAGTTTGATGGGTTTTTAATTTGTTTTTTTTTTAAATGATTTTTGAAAATAAAAAATTCAATAAATTATTTTATAAAAATATGAAGAAAAAAAAAGACTAACTTGTGTACGTTATAAAAGATATATAACTCAATTAAAAAAAATAATAAAGGACTAAATTGTTTCAACTAAATAAGATAAAAGATTATAAATATAATTTTGTCTAAATAATTTTATATTATCTATCAATCCTATGGATCTATTTGGTTCGATAGTGGAGTGCAATTGATTTTAATGGAGGAAAAAGAGAAGAGATGGTAGAAAAAATAGCAAAGATATGTTTGATTTAACAAAGAAAAAATAGCAAACGATGAAAGATTTTAATTAAAATTATGTTTGCTTCGTGAGAATGAGAATTTTTTTAAAATAATTTATGTATATTTAATGTTATCTCTTTCTTTCTTTCCAAAATCCATAAGATAAAATGAGAACAAAATAAATTTTATGAGATATTTTGTTTTCTTTCTATTTTATTTTAAAAATTAAACTAAAATTTTTTTTTTTAAAAATATTTCATCTGTCCTCCTCTCATCCATTTAAAATACAAGGCATTGCGTTCATATTTTTTTTTTATTAAGTCTTGCGGTTTAAAAGATATTTTTGTTTTATTATCCAATCAAAAATTTACTATATCCAGTCTCTTAAATAAAACCTTGATAACATTCATTAACATTTCACTTTGTTGTTTTTGTATAAAAAAATTAATTTTACTAAAATATGTTTTTTCAGCCTAAAGACATTTGTTTAGAGAATAATTACTTTATTTTTCGGATTCAATTTCCGTGATATTTCTGAAAAACATGTGTTTGCTAAATATAATCATGCTATTTCAAAAAAAAAAAAACGGTTTACTAAACATGTAAAATATTTTATGTTAATGATAATCTAAATGGTTGATTAAATAATTATTTAATGATGATAATTATAATTATCTAATAAAATAATAAAATTAAAAAAAATTATTCAACATTAATATAAAATTAATTTACACCCTAATACATGATTATTTTTCTAAAAAAAAAAAAGAGGAATTAGAAAATGAATAACCAGGCAATTTCACAAGTCTTCATGCTTCTCTGTTCCAAGTCTTCTCTGAATATTGTTAGCCTTTCCTTCTTTGACCCGTTCCAAATTCCAATTCCAATTTCCTTTTTCTTCTTCTTCACAACCAACCTATCATTTTCATCTTAAACTCTCACAGGTAACTTCCTTGTTCTTTTCTCATCTCAATTTTTCAAACTTTAATTATATTCATTTCTCTATGTCTGTTATATTTAATTCATCTCTCATTGTACACTACCTCTCAAATCTAAAGATACAGATAGACACCTAATTTTGCCCGATAATTTGTTATATATATATAATGAAGATCCGTCGATTCATAAATTATGTCAATAATCAACAGTTTGATTAATAAATTTATCATTTATATTGAAATGTTAAACTGAGTAATTCATCACATAGTTACTTCTAAAGTTAATAGATCACTAACTAACGAATAATAACTGAGCAATTCATCACATAGTTACTTTTAGAGTTAATAGATCACTAACTAACGAATAGTCATTTTTCTTTGTCTGTTGTATTTAATTTTTGGATATAGGGAAATTTCATGTAAGCTTCATTGGGTTGCTAAAAACTCATGTGGGTATTTTAGTACTTTTGTTAAAAATTGAAAATTTATGTTTTTTCATTCATATATTTGATGTTAACTTTGATGGGACCCTCACGTTTTTTATGTTAGTTTCTTTATCTTTCTGAGTTTTGTTAATTGACTCTTATTTTTTAGGTATTTTTTTTATTCAATAACTTTTATTTGAAATTTTTTTATCAAAATATTTTTTTTATAAAACTATATATCAAAATATTATTTTTTTTTCTTACTTATAAGTCGCATTTGTAAATTAAGGTTTTTAAAAAAAACTCCGAGTTTATAAAAGTGATTTTCTTAAAAGAATTTTTGAAAATTTGAATCGAACCTAACGTCCTTTGTTTCTTCGTCAATACCCACTATAAACCTTTTCCCATTTGGTACAAGAATCTGACTCAACAGTAAAAAGTATTTGTCTCCTTTTCAATACTAGCACTTCGTTTTCTGCACATTATGTGTACAATATTATTCTTGAATTGGCATACTTAAAAGACTATAATCAAATTTTTTATATTTTGTAGAGACAAACGAATTGTTATTATTATACAGAAACTAAAATAACATTTTTATTTTATTTTACGAAGACTAATTACATACTTAAACAAACTAAAAACTAAAATCTATTTGTTTTACAACTAAGCAAATCCATATATTAATTACAGCCATATGTTATGAGAATAACATTGCAACATCATGATACAAATACTAAAATAATAAGATTTTATCGAATAATAAAATAAATATCTTTTTAATCGCAAGACTTAATAAAAAAAAAAAAAAGAAACAACCTTACTATTTCTTATTCATATTTGATTTAAGCTGACATATGTTTTTGTAAGACTAAAATCAAATTTCTTATATTATATATAAACTAAAATGAATTGTTTTTATTATGCAAAGACAAAAATAACTTTGTTTTTGTTTTATAAGACTGATTACATATTTAAACAAATTAAAAAGTAAGATCTATATTTGTTTTTAAAAAGCAGATCCATATTAGTTGCATCCATGTTTTCTAGTAATTGCCGCATTGAGGTTGATCACATGATATCTGTTGATCACTACCACGAAGTATCCTTCTATTCTTAATCATTCCATCCGAACCTATAAAATGAAATAGCATATATACATTAATTAATAGGAAAACTTTTTTTCATTTTGTCACGGGTTGGAAAGGTGTCTTTTGTTTTAACCTTGCAGCCATGGATCATATATATACAGGTTTGAATAAAAGAATTTGCATATTCTTGCTCACCGTTGATACAAAAGCTGATCCAAGATTCTATGTTTTGGAAGGATGACATATTTTATCAAGTACAAATACTTGATAAAAACAGACGTGTGCGATATATGGAATATTTTGTTATTGAAGATGAAATCTTGACAATTTAGTTGACTAATTTTTTTAATGTTTTTTGAGATTATTATGTATGACATAATATGTCTATTTTAAATTTTAGTAAGACAATGTTTTCCACTATTAAGCAAAAATACTCTACTGTATACTATGGTGAACATTGTTTAATTATTGTTTTATATGATTTGTTTGTAAGACTTTTATGTTAATTTTCAATATATATAATGAACACCTTTTATTTTATTTTAACTCTTTATATATATATATATATATATTTTATTTTGTATTTACATTTGATTGATTTTATAAAATAAAATTCTAAAATATTATATAATTTTTATTTATAACAAAGATTAATATTTATAACAAATTTGTTACATTTAAAACGTATACCGACATAATCAAAATTGTAGGTATAACTTTTATAAATTATGATTAGACTATACCCTATATCTATATGATTTTAGTTACTTTTACCTACAAATTTTAGTTATCTATATGTTTTTTATATTTTTACCTACAAATTTTTACTACCACTAAAGATAAAATTTCTTGTAGTGCGTAAAACTTTTTACAATAAATCTCATATATACTTTTTTTTATGAGCTAATCTCATATATAATATTTTTGAGTTAATCTCATATATACTTATATATACTTAAGAAATAGACAAAAACACAATTGAATGTAAGTGGGCGTTTAACTTACTTGCATGAAGGTTAGAAGCACCAACTAGCTTCACAGTTGTTGCCTTGGCGCACAATGAAAACACACAAAGAATGAGGATAATCCAAATAAGAGAGATTTTTTTATAAGCCATATTAGTTTGGTTCAATGTGTATTCAATCGATATTCTTATTTATAATCCAAACATTTGATGGGCGTTGCTTGCTTTTCAACCATTTTTTTTTATGCTTAAATTATTGCATTGTATCTGACTTTGCTAACCAAATTAATTAATTTGGTCACTTGAGTTCTTTTATCAATAAAACAATGTCTTTTATGTACCCTAACATGTAAACTAAGTCAAAGATACCATGGACGACACATTTATTTTTATATAAATTAGGTATTATCGCACATAATTAAAAGATTTAATTATATGTATGTATAATCAAATAGGCGATAAAGATGTCTCTCAAAAATATTTAATACACACACTCTCGATACTTTTGAATTTGAGGCCACTGATTAGATTAAAAGAGAAATATATTATCTCATCCTAATATTTTGGGCTGTGAAGGACATTTTAATAATTACTAATATTATTTAATTCCCTTCTCTCTATATTCATTGCATAAAATAAAGCATGGAATTAGTTGTGTAAGTCATAAAGTTCAGGCTACATAAAGAATAGTTTTGGTTTTTCAAAGAATTATGCCTTATTTAATCTCATGCTACATAAAGAGTAGTAATGCATTCCATGCTACATAAAGAATAGTTTTGTTATGGCTTCTTGAGCTTCACTTAATCTTCCCTTATTATCGTTGTAAGCTTATAGATAGATTGAAAAAGTCTTTTTTTT